>JAGSMT010000528.1:0-59408 GCA_029286875.1 Lamproptera curius
TTGGGGACCGACGGCGCAGAGACCCGCCGGAACCGAATTATTCTTTCCGGCCCTTGTTCCAAGGATTGGCTTCAAAGTGGGCCTGGAATACCGAGGCGTCGGGGCGGCTTTGGGGAAAGTAGGGCCTGGACGGTGGAAGGGGGGCGGCCCAAAATTTGGGTGTGAAAGGCTTCAAGTCCGGGCCCCGCCCTCTGGGGGTTCCTGGGCGCCGAAATTGGGATGGCAGAAATTCCCGGGCACCAAACAGGCGGGGCACCGGCCACCTTCCGAATTGGTCCCAAATGGCCAAATGGGGTGGCCAGGGCCGGAAGCGCCGGGAAGGTAGGCCGGAGGTTCGGTGAGGGCCCTTTAAAAATTAAAATTGAGGGGCAAACGGCGCACCCCCGGGTCCGATAATTTCAGGACGCGCCCAACGCTGGCCCTGGGGACGCCCTGGACCCCAGAGTGAGGACGATGTTCTCCTGCCTGTCTGGCCGGCCTTAATAACAAGAGGTGGAAGGAACAAGACTCGTCCTCCATCCAAAAGGGGCGTCCGGCGGGCTCGCCCTCCGCCTCAGGCCGATCGTGCTGGGACGTGTGGGAAAACTCTTTGGAGAATTCGTGGGCCCCATCGTCCAGCACCTGGGCACGGGGTCCAAATCTGGCGGAGTGGCAGTATGGCTTCCGCAAGGGCCGGTCCGACCGTCCGCGGTGCTGCGGGTCGGTTGACGCAGGTGCAATGTCCCAGGGTGAGGGTGTTTTGGGGTGTCCTCGACATCGCCAAGCATTCCCCACCCTCCCTGGGGCCCCCATAAAGGCCGCTCCGATACCACGGGGTGCCTCCCCTACCTCCTAAAGGGTGATCAGGGCCCCACCTGTCGCATCGACGTTCGGTTCCCGTGCCAAGATGGGCTCGGCCATCAGTGTCGTGGAAAGTTCCCGGGGTCGGTGTTGGGACCCTTCTGGGGAACGTTGGCGAATGGGTGCTACGTGGGCGTATCGAAATTGTCGGCGTCCTTGTTACGCGGACGACACCCTCGTCACCGCCCGTTTCCCAACTTTCCCGGGGCTGCGGTTCTCCCACTTTCCGGGGGCCGCTCCAAGTAATTGGGCGCCGGCAGGCGAAGGTGGCGCTCCCGAAAATCCGGGCCCTTTCTTTTCAGGCCTCGGGCGCCCCTCAGGGCGCCCCAATTGTTTCGGCGTCCGCGTCGGCGTCAAGCCGACGATAAAATATCTCGGCCTGGTCCTAGACCCCGATGGAGGTTTTTGCGCCCATTTTGAGCGCCTCGCACCCTGATGGCGGGCGGCAAAGCTCTCGGCGGGCCCTTCCCCAACCGGGGACCCAGCAGCTCCTGTCGCCGCCTTACGCCAGGTCGTGGGTCCATGGTCCTGTCGGGGCACCCGGTGGGTTACCCTCCAAAAAAGTACTCTGTACTAAGGGAGGGCCAGAGGGTGTTGGCATCCGGGCCTACAGGGGCTGCCGGACCATCTCCGGCGAGGCGGCGTGCCTGTTGGCTGGTCCTTCCCTGGGACCTAGACCAAGAAATCCTCCTCCCCTTTTCTTCTGGCGTGAGGCGGGTCCTCCCGGGGCCACGCCAACCCCAGAAGAAAGGGGGGCGCAGAGGTTGCGCTCCCGCAAACAGGAGGTGGGAGCTGCGGCTGGGGCACCCCAGCGCCACCGTCAAACAATAAAAGCCCTTAACCCCGTTCCTTGGGTGGCTAGAAAAGGACCTTGGCTCCCTAACGTTCCGCGCGACACCGGGTTCTCTCGGGACACCCTGTTTCCGGGGTTACCTGTGCCGCGGCCGGGCCAATAAAAGGAACCCCGGGTCCACCACTGTGGCGTACGTGCCGAAAGACGGCCCAACACGTGCTGGAAAATTGCCCAGCCTGGGTCGAGCAACCCCGGAAGGCTGCCGTAGTGTCGGGGGCACCTTTTCGCTTCCTGCTGTGGGGATGCCGAGGCGAAAGGTCGTGGGGGCCGTCCTTGCTTTGCGAGGACGTGATGGCCGGGAGGCCGCGGAAGAAAGGGACAGGGAGGCCGGAGCGCCCTGGCTATCCCGCGAAAAGGCCAGGGGCGCCGAAGGTGGCGTACCGCGCCCTTCCCCTGACCGGGGCCCTGGGCGGGGCCAAGAAACACCCCGCCCAGAAAAGGGGCTCCAAGAGGGGCGCCTGCTGTTTGTTCCGGCACGGCCCTAAACCGGGCGTTCCAGGTGTCCCAACACACCCGGAGAAAGCCCGGAGGCCGCTCGCCCGCCAGGGTCGCCAAAGACTTGATCAGTGCCCCGCGGCCCCGGCCCTTGACCAGAAAGGGCAACCTTTGGTTTTAGTGGGTTATGGCCGCTCCATCTTGGTTCAGGGCCCCCATATCCCCCCCCTCCTTTTGGCGGCGGGGTCCCTCAACTGGATTTTTCCGCCAAAAAAAAAAAGGTTGGGTTAGGTTAGGTTTAGGTTGGGTTCCGGTGGAGTTGTCAGATTCTCCCATCCCGGCGCGTCTGGGTTCAGATGGGGAACGCCCCAGATATGGGAAATTCCGGCTTCCCGGCGGACAAAACGAAGGGTGCTGCGTCTCTGCTCCGTTAAAGGTGGGGTGGCGAGGGCAATTTGCTTGGGTGAGCCTGTTGTTGGCGGGCCCAGACCCTCGCTCCCTGTACCCCTCTTTGTTAAGGAGGGAACACAGGATGCCGAGCCGGTCTACCTGCAGGTGCGTCAAATCGCCGGGTTTGATGTATGAAAGAGCAAAAGGTGGAAAGAACCAAAAATTATGAATGTGCGTGGAAGGTTGGGCCAAAGGGAAAAGGGGGAATTATGAATGGAAGTCCCGAGGGACAGGGCGTTTGGTGTTTCTCGGCTTTTGCCGAACACCGAAACGTCTCGGCCTGTCGTGGGTGTCGTGGATCCGTTCGCGGCCTGCGGCAGTGCGGGGTTCCTGCCCATTGGCCCGGGCCCGGGAAAACCTCTAAAAAACCAAATTATTCGGGGTTTGGTAGGGCTCAAAACTCCAAAAACTTGCACACCAAGCCAATGGCGAAACCGGAACCCGCCCCAAACTTTTAGGGTTAAAGGGGCCGCGGCCTGGCCCGGTTGGATTCCAACCCTGTTCTTTTTGAAGGAAAACCACAAAAACGGCCAAAAATCAAAGTCGCGCCAAATGAGGACCAAGGCCAGCCAAATTTTTGGAAACAAGAAAGGGAGGGCCACCTTTGGTCTCCATTGGGGAAAACGCGGGGGCCCCTTTTGAAAAGCCAAAGGAACCGGCCGTTCCCAGGCAGTGGGAGCCAGCCAGGCCCCTTTAACCTTAAAACCATCTTTGGTCTCCCTTTGGCTTCCCAACCGGGAAAGCCTTAAAGGCAACCAAAGGCGTTTAGAAGGGCACGCCGGAAAAGTTGGGAAGGCCCGCTCGGAGGAGAGAAGGCCGTGGGGAAGGAACCCAACGGCCGGAAGGAAGGCCGGAGGAAGGCCGTAGGAAATCCTTGGGAGGATCAAATCTCCCAAGTTTATACCAGGTTCCCGGGGCAACCTGAAGGCACCCGTCCGTGCCCCGCCAAAGTGCTCCTCGCCGTTAAACGGTCGGTGGACGTTGCAACCCCGCTCCCCATCGGGAGATCCGCAAATACTCGGCTGACAAAAAACTTGGTAGCCGGGGAGAGCCCTCGAAGGGAGGAAGTGCGGCGCCTCGGGCCGCTCGAAAAAAGAAATAAGGCGTTGAACCGCCGCTAAAAGGGTTACGTTGAGGGACTGCCTCAGACTTAGAACAAATTCTGGAGGCGCCTCATCGGCGGCGTGGACAAGAATTAGCCTTTTCAGGACCGCGACGATATGCGGACCGCCTCCTGCCGGAGGCGGCCGTCCACCCGCGGCCGCCGATAAACGGGGCGGCCGACGTTTCTGCGGTGGTGGGGCCTGCTGCCCGCCCCTGCCCCCTGCCCCGCCCTGCCTTTCCCCCCCTGCTGCACCGCTCTGCCAGCGCCGGTGGCCCAGGGCGAAAAGGCAACGACGCCGGGATGGGCCCCGGCAAGTCTTCCCAAAGGCCAAAGGGAAGAAAAAGGCCCCCAGGGGCAGCAGGCCAGGGGTGCGACCAGCCCACCCAAATATGGCAACGGCGGCACCAGGGCGGTCCCACGGACGGATGGACGCGGTGACGCGCCGCAAAACTTCCAAACCAGGGCTGGTAAAAGTGACCCGGCAACAAGGAGGTGCGGAAGGCAGGCTCTCGGCTGGGTGATCAAAAGCTGCCAGCCGGGGCAGGAAAAGGGTCCATGCCGACCTCCTCCAAGATGAAAAGAAAATGTAAACTGGAGGATATCCATCGAAGGCCTCCGTTTCCCCAAACGGCAACGGGGACCGGATCCCTCCCGGTTCCCGGAAACCGACAGCGGCGAAAAGGCCAACCAATTGGCAGAAAAACCCGGTTGGATTTGGCCCAAAAATAACAACCATATCCAGGCCGAAAAGTTGCGCCGGATCTTATCTCAGGCCTGGGGATTCAATCTGGAAAAAGACGGGAATTGGCTGGGCGGTAGCGCAAAAAACGCTGCGGTCCACCTCCTAAAAGTGGGGAGAAAATCCGCCGGGACCGGTCCGGTCTCCGGTGGAGTATGAAGCTCCCTGTGCGGCCCCAAGAGAAAGGGTGGTGGTGGGCGCCTCCCTTCGGGTGGTGCTCTTGCGGGTCAAAGGCTCTTGCCGCGTCCGATGCGCGCTTTGGTTGCCTGGAAATGGGGCCGTAGCGGGATGTCATCGGGCGTCGACCGCAACAGTGCCTCTAATGGCCCAGCTGGGCCGCAAACGCCGAAGGCTGCAAGGGCCCGCCCCTGCATCCTGGCCGCCAACAAAAACCGGCCACCAAATTTGGGCAGTGCGGCCCACCCCCAAACCCGATGGGAGGCGGAAGAAGGGTGGGGGCAAAGGAAGCCAGGTGCCTAAGCCCCGCTTGGCGGGGATAAAAGCCGTCCAAAAGGGATGGCCATAATCCTGCAGGCAAATCTGAACCACTGGCCAGACTCCAGGAATTCTGTTTCAGGCCTTGGCGCAGTGGTCAATTCAAATGGGTAGTGTCGGGCAACTTCCCCGGCGAAAACTGGGCCGGGGACCCCTGTCCGACACCTGGCGGCAGTTTCTGCGGGATTTGTGCTCCCCTCAGGGGGACGGAAAGGCCAAGCTTCGTCCGGCGCTCTGTTTGGGAATATTGTAGTTGTTCCAGCTTCTTTTCTCCCAACGGATCTCTCCCCTTCGAGGAATTCCCTAGGCGGTTTTCACTGATCCCGTTCTTGGGACCCTTCCCTGTCTTTGGTCGGGGGATCTCAACGCCAAATCACCGGCCGGGGTTCCCTGCCGGCGAACCAGGGAAGGACACTGGAAGGTCTCCCGGGCTCAACTTCGGTTTAAACGGGGTTCCAAACCATGTGTTTCGGCCCAGGGCCAGGTCGATAATTGATGTATCTTTGTGGCCCCGGCCTGCCAAATAAGGGCTGGAAAGGTGTTGACGGGCGTCCGGACCCTGTCGGATCATCATTCCGTTCTGCTCCCTTAAAGGGTGGAGATGTGGCGAGAACGGTTGCTCCCGGTGACCTGGTGGCGGCGGGGCCCTCGCCTGTCCCCAGAGACACGGGTGCAGGCCAGTCTACCCAAACCGTCAGGCCTCGCCAGGCGTGATGTGAAGAGCAAAATTTGAGAAAAGGAGCAAAGGTAGAATTTGCGTGTGGGGATTGGGGCAAAGGGAAAAGTGCGAGATGTATGAATGGGAAGTCCCCGAGGAGGACGGTTGATCGTTCGGTGTATTGCCTCCGGCTTTGCCGGGCACCCGGGAGCACTCGGCCTGTCGTGGGTGTCTGGATCCGTCTCGCGGCCTGCAGGCAGTGGCTGGGAATACGCCCATTGGCGGACCGCAGGGGCCTCTAAAAACCGTTGATCTCCAGCGGTGGTAACGTGGCGTCGGGTGCTCCAAGAGCGGCTGGGGTTTACCAACCGTGGCACCCTAGGGCTTTGCCCCCCAGGCGTATTTAGGGTTACCGGTGCTACATGGTCCTTGGCCGGTGGACCCCTGTTTGGTGGTTTTGGTTGGATACATTCAAAAAAAAAAAATCTAAGCTGATCGGCAAAAGCCAAGGCGACAATGGCGGAAATCGGACACCAAAAATCTTTCGGAAGGATCTTTGAAAGGAGGCGCGGACCAGGTGAGGCCCGGCTCTCCGATGGTGAAAAAGCGGTTACCCTCAAATTTTTCAGAAAACGCACAAAGGACCAGGGCATCAAGGCAGGTCCAGTGAGGACGACCAGCCGGCCTTTAGGGCAAGAAGAAGGAAGGCCATCTTTGCTCCTTCGCCTTGGGACGAGGGGCGTTTTTTGAAGCCTTCCATGGAAAGATCGCGTTGGGGGCAGCCAGCGGGACCCCCTTCCGATCTGGCCCTCTGGCTGAAAAGCTCAAAAAGGCAGCAAAGGCTTTGGGGAAGGACCCCGCTCGAAGAAATTGAAGCCGCTCCGGAAGGGCTTGGAGATGCGGCAAGGTCCAAAGGAGATGGGCTAAATCGGCATCATCTCCCCGGTTTACGGATCCCAGCCTTAAAGGGGGACCCGTCGTGTTAAAAATTCTCCTCCGCCTTAAACGGTCAGTGGACGTTATGACCCCCCGTCGGCCGGACCGCTCTCGGCGGCAAAGGGCAAAGGCCCGGGTGGAGGCCCTCGGGGAGGCGGCGCCTCCAGGCCCCGAAAAAAGGCCGGTTAAGGCCGCCGCTTAAAAATGATGTTTCCTTAGGGACTGCCTACAGACGGGCCAATTTGGGCGCCTCATCGTGGACCATTTAAAATTTGTTTCAGGCCCCCGCGACATTTGCGGACCGCCTCCTGCCGGGCGGCCCGGTCCACCACTTGGCCGCCGTAGGGCGGGGCCCGGCGTTCTGCGGTGGTTGAGGCCTGCTGCTGCCCCTGCTGCCTCTGCCCCCTGCTCTCCCGCCCCCCTGCCCGCCCCTTGCGCCCGGCCCCACAGCGGGGCCTTGACCCAAAGGGTTGGGCCCGGCAAACTCTTCCCCAAAGGGAAAAGGGAAAAAAAGGGAAAGAAAGCGGGTTGGGGCCAAAGCGCCGGGCCACCAAAAGCAGCAACCAGGGCAAAGTCCACGGACGGATGGGCGCTGGGAGCGCGCCGCAAAACCGGGCCGCTGGTCCAAAATTCCCGGCAAGGAGGGTTTGCGGGAAGGCTTGGCCGCTCTCGGCTGTGGTGGTCAAGCGCAGCCGGGCGGCAATGAAAGGGGTCCAATGCCGACCTCCTCCAAAGATGCCAAAAGAAAAAACTGGAGGGATATCGGCTCGGTGGCCTCCGTTTCCTCGGCGGAGGGACCGGATCCTCCAGGTTCCGAAGGCCGACAGCGGCGAAAAGGCCAACAATTTGGCAGAAAAACTTCGAATTGGTTTGGCCCAAAACAACAAATATCCGGACGAAAAGGCCGGATCTTTCCATCTCGGGCCTGGGTTCAGTGGAAAAAGACGGGGTTTTAGGCGGTGGCGCAAAAGGGCGCTGCCCGGTCACCTCCGTAAAGTGGGAAATCCGCCGGGACCGGTCCACCTCCGTGGAAATGTGAGCTCCTGGCCACCGAAAAATTGGTGGGGCCTCCTAATCGGTGGTGCTCGGTTGCAGTCAAACTCTTTGCGGCGTCCGATGCGCTGCTTCCTTGGAAAGGGCGCTTGTGGAACCCAGGTATCGGGCGTCGACCGCAACAGTGCCCTGTGAGCCTGGGCCGGGCAGAAGGCTGCGGGCCGCGCCCCGGCGCCGCCTGTTTCAAACTGGAAACCAACCAAAGCCTTGAAGTTGGGCCTGCCACCGAAACCGGGGCGGAAGTAAGGTGAGGCCTGGGCGGCCCGGGTGCCCAAGGCCCAACGCCAACGAGACCAAAGGCCGTCAATAGGAATGGCCCGCCCGACATCCTCCGGGCAAATTGAACCCTGCGGAAGCCTCAGGGACCTCCTGGTTTAAACATGGCCGAAGTGGTCGGTAAATAATGTGGAACCGTATTACGTTCCCCCAGCGGAAAAAACTGGGCCGGGGACCTGTCGACTTACTGCCAGTGGTCTGCGGGACTCTTTGGAGGTCCCCTCAAGGACTTGAAAAAGGTCAGGCTTCGTCGGCGCTCTGTTGGGAATATTGTGGTTGTTTCCATTACTTTCTCCCAACAGACCTCTCCCTTAACTTCCGGGGTTCCCAAGGATTGGGGTCACTGAATCCGTTCTTACGGACCCTTCCCTTTACTGGTCCGGGGGATCCTTTAAAATCACCGGCAAGGGTTCTGCCAGCGGGCAGGGGAAGGACACTGGAGGTGGCTCCTGGGCTCCAGGCTGTCAGGGTTTAAACAGGGGTTCCAGTAAACATGTGTTCAAGGCCAGGGGCGGGGAATAATTTGATGTTCTTTCACCTGGCCCCCTTCGCCAGAATACAGGGCTGGAAGGTGGTTAACGGCGTGGGGCCCCGGAATCTTTGCCTCCCAAATTGGGTTGGATTGGGAAGAAGTTGCTCCCAGGGTGGAGCCTGTTTGGCGGGCCCAGACCCTCCTTACCCCCTCTTTTTAAGAGGAACACGGATCCAGGCCAGTCTACCCTCAGTGCGTCAGGCCTCGCCGACCGTGATTATGAAAGAACAAAGGGAATGAAAGAAAGGTGCCAATTGCCGGGGATTGGGGCCAAAGGAAAGTGCGAGATGTAGAAGAAGGTCCCGGAGGGACGGTTGATTCGTTCGGTGTACCTCGGCTTTGCCGAACCGGGCGATCTCGGCCTGTCGTGGGTGTCTTGGATCCGTCTCGCGGCCTGCGGCGTCTGAGGTCCTGCCTTCCGGGCCGGACCCCCGAGGAGAACAACCTCTCTAAAAACTGGGTCCGGCGTTGGTGGTACGTGGCGTCGGGTGCTCGCAAGAGCAGCTGGGCGAACCCAGTTGGCCCACCCTGAGGAACTTCCCGCCCCCAGGCGTTTTGGAGTTACCGGTGCCCTGGTCCCTGGCCCGGTGGAACTTTTAAACCTAATATTCGTAAAGGTTTGATATGGGATACATCAAAAACAACAAAAAAAATCTAAAGTACGATCCCAAAATGGCAATGGCGAGAAAATGGACACCGAAATCTTTTCGGAAGGAATCTAAATTGAAAGGGAGGCGCGGGACCAGGTGAGGGCCGGCTCTCCGATGGTGAAAACGCGGTTGCCCTCAAATTTTCAAGGCACAAGAGGAACGGCCGGCCTTTCGGGCGGTGTTATGAGGACGACCAGCCATTTAAAATTTTGGCGGCAGAAGAAGAAGGACTTTGCCCCCCTTTGCTGTCGCGGGACGAAAGGGCGTTTTGAAACGCCCCGCCACAAACCATAAGATCGCGTTCCAGCGGTAGCCGAGCGGGACCCCTTTACCGATCTGGGTCCTACCCAGCTAAAACCAAACTCAAAAGGGCAGAGCGTGGGAAGGACCGCCGCTCCAAAAAAATGGAGGGCCGCTCGGAGGGGAAGGGTAAGGAGGAATCAGGCGGAGGATGCAAAGGGAGATGGCGCCAAATCGAAGCATCATCTCCCAGGTTTAACAAGATCCGGCAACCCTGAAAGGGGCCCCGTCCTGCCCCAAAATTCCTCCGCCGTTAAGGGTCGGTGGACGTTAGGGGCCCCACCCAGTCGGCCGGGGATCCCCAAATACTCGGACACAAAAGGCTTTAGGCCCCGGGTGGAGGCCCTCGAAAGGAGGAAATTCCGGCGCCTCAGGCCGCTCGAAAAGGAATGGGCGGTTGAAGGGCCGCCGGCCAATGATATTTCACGTTGAGGACTGCCCAGGAACGAACAAATTCGGGGCGCCTCATCGTGGACATGGTTGACCAATGTTTCCAGGCCACGCCCAGCGACCCAATGGACCGCCTCCTGCCGGGGGCTTCCCCCTGGCCCCGATAAACGGGCGGCCCCGGCGTTCTGCATGGTGAGGGCTGCTGCCCTTTCTGCCTCTCTGCCCCTGCTGCTCCTGCCCTGCCGCCCCTGCTGCCCGCTTGTGCGGCGCCGGTTAACCCCCCAAAGGAATAACGACGCCGGGATGGGCCCCGCGGTCTTTAAAAGGGAAGGAAGAAGGGGAAAAAGGGGGAACCCGGAGGGTGCGGCCACGCCACCAAATGGCGGCAACGGCGGCCCAGGAACGGTCCACGGACGGAGGACGCTGGTGGCGCCGCAAAACTTTCCAAACCAGGCGCTGGTAAAGTGACCCAGCAACAAGGAAGGGGTGCGGAAGCTTAAGGCTACTCGGCGCTTGTGATCAAAGCTGCGGCCGGGCGCAATGAAAAGGGGTCAGTACCCGACATCCTCAAGATGCCAAAAAAATATAAACTGGAGGATATGGCATCGATGGCCTCCGTTTCCCGCAAACGGCAACAGGGGACGGTTTCCAGTTTTCAAGGGCCAACAACGGCGAAAAGGCCAGCAATTGGGGAAAACTTCGCCAATTGGTTGGCCCAAACCCCAACCATTCAGGCCGGTGCGCGGATCTTTTCCCTCGGGCCAGGATGATTCAGTGGAAAGACCAGGGTGGCTGAGGCGGTGGCGCAAAAGGCAGCTGCCGGTCACCTCGTAAAGTGGGAAAGGAAATCCCGCGGGACCTCCCGGTCTCGGTGGATGTGAGCTGCCTATTGCAACCACCGAAAAATTGGTGGTGGGCGCCTCCCTAATCGGGTGGTGCTCGGTGCGGGAATTCAAACGGCGCTCCGATGCCGCTTCTTCCGGTGCCTGGAAATGGGGCGTGGCGGAGCGGTTCATCAACCGACCCAACAGTTTCTCTACCGCTAAAAGGCCTGGGCCACCAGGCCCAAAGGGCTCGAGGCCGCCGCCCTTTTCATCCAAACCGCCCGGCTAACAAATCGGCTGGCCCTTGGGATTTGGGGTTTGCACCCCAAAACCCGATGGGAAGGGGAAAGGGGTGAGGCGCCTGGGCTTGGAGGCCAGGTGCCCAAAGCCCAACCTTGGCTGAGGGACTCAAATGGCCGTCAATAAGATGGCCACGCTGGGCAATCCTGCGGACAAATCTGAACCCTGCCATGGAGCTCAGGACCTCCTGTTTCAAAGCCCAGGCGCAGTGGTCGGAATCAAATGGCCTTGTCGGAACCGTTTACTTCCCCCGGCAAAAACTGGGCCGGGGACCTGTCCGCACTGCGGCAGTGGTCTGCGGGACTGCTGCGGGTTCCCCTCAGCCGAGGGACGTGAAGAAAGGTCCAGGCTTCGTCAGGCCTGTTGGGAGATGTGTGGTTTGTTTCCCCTTTTCTCCCAACAATCTCCCCGACCAGGGCCTACCTAGACCGATTGGGGTCCGTCCGTTCTTAACGGACCCTTCCCTTGCTGGTCGCGGGGATCCCAACGCCGGTCACCGGCAGGGGTTCACCCGGCAAGCCAAGGAAGGACACTGGAGGAAGTGGCTCCTGGAGCTCGGGCTGTCGGGCCAAAGGGGTTCGGAAGGCACATGCAGGCCCAGGGCGGGTCGTTTGATGTTTTCTGGGCCCTGGCTTTCGCCGAATGGGGCTGGAAGGGTGTTGACGGGCGTGGGGCCTTGGATCATCGTTATATCCAAGGGGTCTGCCTCCCGAACACCCCGGCCTGGCGGAACGAGGACGGCACCCCAGGTGGCGAGGACGAAGTCCCTGTCTTCCACCCCTCCGCCGGTAATTAAACCCGGCCGACAGGCAAGGAACATCGTTCCTCTGGGCCAAGGGCCCCTGGAAGCCCAGGCAACGTCCCCGGGGTACCAAATTGGGACCCGGGGCCCGGTGCGTTTCCCCCTCATTTTGAAGAACCCAACTTCCCGGGCGGCTTCTGGCGCTTCCGGGACCGGTTGACCTCTTCCGTACCATTTTGGGAATCCGAAGGGCCTGTGCTCCACTCTCGCGTGGGAATAAAGCCTCGGCGATGCCGCTTCCATCTGCCGGCGCTAGACTCTCGGTAGTGGGGGCCCGGGGACGAACCTTGTTCAACTTTTGTGGGCCCCACTTTGGGTCACTGTCGCGCCCGAAACCCCTCTTGGCCGCGATCGCCCTCGGCTTTCCCCACGGGGCCATCCTTTTGGCTGCTGAAAGGGCGAGCAATTTCCGGCCTCAGGGGCCGGGCCGCCCCGGTCGTCCCGACAACGGGGTGCTGGCGCCGCGCCGGTGCAAACTCTCGCATCGCGGGTTCAATTCCACCAGTACCCCGGCGTTTAGGAAGAGGAACGTTTGGCGGGACATCGACCTCCCCTTTGCAATTGCGTCCCAGGCCTTGGCCTCCCCTCCACATCGACAATTTGGGCGCTATCGGAAATCTCCGGCGGGCGGCGTCGATGGCCGGCTCCTTGCCCTGGGACCTGAACCAGAAAATCCTCCCGGCATCCTTCTTCTTCCTGGCGCGGAGGCGGGAATCTCCAGGGCCTGGCCGGAAAAGAGGGGGCGCAGAGATGGTGCGCTCCCCCGGCTTGGGAGTGGGGTTGGGCTGGAACCCCGGCGCCGGCCAAATTCCATACAGTTGAAACCCGCCCCCCTATTAAAGTGGTGGTGAAAGAGGACACGGCTCCCTAACATTTCCGCGCCAAGGTTCTCTCAGGACACGGCTGTTTCGGGAGGCCCCTGGCCACATGGCCAATAAAGGGAGCCTCAGAGGACCACCATGGCGTTGTGCCCGAGACCCGGCCCAGCACGCGCTGGGAAGGTGCCCAGCCTGGGTCGGAAACGCCGGGAAGGCTGCACCCGTAAAGTGTCTGGGGCCGACCTTTCCCTTCCCCTGTGGTACGCAGGGATGCTGGGAAACGGGTCGTGGGGGCGCCAAATCCTTCTTTTGCGAGGACGTGATGGCCCGGAAAGGAGGCCGCGGGGAAAAGGGCAGGAGGCCGGGGCCTGGCTTCCCCGAAGAGGCCGGGCCCGAGGTGGCCGCGCCTTCCCCCTGACACTGGGCCCCTGGGCCCACGGCAAGGTTGCCCCGCCCCAGAGAAGGGCTTAAGGAGGGGCGCCGTGCTTTTTTGTTCCGGCCGGCCCAAAGCGACGTTCGGGTGTCCCAACACCCCCGGAGAAGAAGGGCCCGGAAGGGGCCACGTCCGAGGGCCAAAGGCTTGATCAGTGCCGGGCCCCTGTGACACAAGGAAAACAACCTTGGTTTTTAGGTGGGTTATACCGGCCCCCTCCATCTTGGTTCCAGGGCCCCAATATCCCGCTCCCCTACGGCGGCGGGGTCCGAAACTGGTTTTCGCGAAAAAAAAAAAAAGGATTGGGTTGGTTAGGTTAGGTTGGGTTTTTTCCGGGACCCGCGGCGCTGGCCTAAAGGGACGCCCTGGAGCCCAGAGTGAGGACGGTGTTCTCTGCCTGTTCTGGTAAAGCCTTAATACCACAGGGTGGAAACAGGCAACTCTCCCTCCATTCAAAGGAGGGCGTCCTGCGGACTCCCCTCCGCCTACGGGCCCGATCTTGCTGTTTGGGTGTGGGAAAACTCTTTGAGAGAAATCGGCGGCGTCGTCCGGCACCTTGGAACCTCGGTCCAAATCTGGCCGGGTGGCGGTATGGCTTCCGCAAGGGCCGGTCGACCGTCCACGCGGTTGCTGCGGGTCAGGTCCTGACGCAGGATGCGGTGTCCCGGGGTGAGGGTTTTTGGGGTGTCCTCGACATCGCCAATGCATTCTTTACCCTCCCCGGGGCCTGCCTAAAGGGGCCTCCGATCCACGGGGTCCTCCTACCCAAAAAGGTGATCGGGGCCTACCTGTCGTCGCTGGCCGGGTTGTTGGAATGGGCTCCGGACCATCGAGGTGTCGTGTAGGTTCCCCAGGGGTTGGTGTTGGGACCCTTCTGTGGAACGTAAGGTTTGTTGGGTGCTACTGGCGGCAACATCAGGTTCGGCGTTCACCTGTTTGCCGGCGACACCCTCCGGGTCACCCGCCCGTGGCACCAATTTTCCGGGGGCTGCGATTCCGCCCTGCCGGGGTCAATCAAGTGATTGGGCATCGGCGGCCTTGGGACCTTCGGGGTGGCGCTCGAAAAATCCGGGGCCCCCTTTTTACGGGGCCTCGGAAGACTTTTCCCGGACGCCCATCTTTGTTTACGGCGTCCGCGTCGGCAAAACCGACGATTTTCTCCCTGTCCTAACCGCCGATGGAAGTTTTGCGTTTTGGGCGCCTCGCGCCTAAAAGAAACGGCAACTTCGGCAGACTTCCCCAATCCGGAGGACCCAGCAGCTCCTGTCGCCGCCCTGGCCACCGGGGTCTTGGGTCCAGGTCCTGCTCGTTCGGACCATTGGGGTAATCGGACGGCGCTCCTGTATGGGATCAGCGGGCTCTCGTTAATCCTATATCAAAAGGAATTTGGTTTAAGTTTTTTGGTTATAGTTTTTTATAGTTTCCCGGTTTCGGTTAGTAAGTTTAATTAGAATGATGGTGTCCAGGAACAGGGTGAATTTTTGTGGTTTGGTGATAAATTCGTGCGGTGGAAACGGACCGTGGTACCGGGAAAAAAACGGGGTGTTGGGTAAATTGGCTCTATAGATCAAAACAAAATAAGCTTTATTTATTTAAGCCCTTTTTACTTTGGTTACTTTTAGGGTACGTTAGAATTGATCATTCAAGTAAATTAAAGGTTAAGCACTTGGTCGGCCGTGGCTCATAAATGCTGGGAAAAGGAGGACGTTTTACCTACTAACTTGAAGGGTTTGAAAAACTTTTTCCCCACCCCTGTGGGTTTTCAAACAAACTGACTTCAACGTAAACAAACATGCAAACTATCTTGTTTGTTTGTTTGGCAATTTTTAGTGTAAACTTTTTGGGGTTTGGTGTGGGTGTTTCCAGCCCACCTTATTAAGAAAAGTTTTAATTCCGGCCTCCTTTTGGAATAGTGACTATTTTTTTTTATTTTAAAAACACCAATGCAGGAACCCCATTTGGTTCTTGAAATGAACTGGACGACTTGAATCAGGGCAACTCTTCAAACCCACCTCACCGACCCCCTCATCCGGGTGAGGCTTAAGAACCGGATGGGAATAAGGTGCGGCCCAAAGCGGGAATTGACCCCCGATGGGCCCAAGGAACCGCTGCCAGAGGGGCCAGGGTGAGGCCGGGGAATGGACAAACCATAACTCACCGACACCCGTTTGAGGACCATGTGGGGTAATTGAATCAGGGCCCGCAGGCGGGCGGGCAACCTGGCAGCCTCTGGCCGGTTCAAAACGGGCTGATGGCCGGGCGGCCTCGGTCCAATTAAAGTTGTTTAAAACTCGCTGTCCCGACTTAAAAACGGGACTCAAACGCTGTTTGCCCCCCCTAAGGAACCCCCGGGTGGGGCCCAACCCCAAGAATGAGCGGCCCTGAACTGGATCTTTCGCAGAGGCTAAACTTTGGCACAAAGCGAAACTTGTTTGCGGGCAAAGGAGGTCGGGGCAGGCTGCCTCGTCTCGCCTCGGCGCCGTAGGAAAGGCGAAATAAAAATCCCCGGCGGTGGGCCCACCTAGCAATTTATCGGTCGAGGCCAAACCGGTAAAATCAAAACCCGGGAAGGCAAAAGGAATCATTAAAGGGATTAAACCGGCCAACCTGGAATGCAAGTAAAAGAGTTGCGAAGGTTGGGGCCGGTCCATTATCCAGACCACCACCCAAGGCCGCAGAAAAATTGGTGCGGGGTACCACCGCCTTGAAGGGAGCGGGCCGGGGACGAGGCAACCTCAGGTGGCGATCCCCAAACCGAGGAGCCGTCCAACAGGACCTTAAACACCCGCTCTGTACGAGCAAAATCGAAGGGCCTATCTGGACAAGGAAAACGTGTGGAGAAAAAAAAGTATTCCAAGAAAGGGACCAGGGCCACACCAATCCTCCAAATTAGCCCTGAGCGAGACAAACCCCTGGTAGATAAGGGAACCCGGGTCTACATCGGATGGCAGGCGGTCAACGTCGTGGATTACATCTCGGTCTTCTGCTGCAACCGCTGCCCCAATATGGACACCCGGAAGTAATTGTCGGGCGGGAGATAATATGTGGAAGGCTGGGAGGCAGGACACAAAAGGCGGCTGCCGTCGACAAAGGGTGCGCCACCTGCCACCGGAAACCGGCGGAGGGCATAATGGATGTCCGCGGTTGCCCCGGCGCGCCAACACCGCTGAGCTCCCGCTGGTTCCCAACTATCCGATGCGGGGGCGTCCAACCACGAGTTTTAAAAATAAATCTGGGAGGATCGGCCATGGCCAAGAGGGCGGCGTTTGGCATTGGACCGCCATCGGAACAAGGCGACGGGCATTGCAGGCGCAAGGAGGCTCCAACTCTCCAGCCAAGCGAAAGTGCGGTCCTATGGGAAACCCCTTTCTTGCCAACCCTCCCAGATCTTCAGGAAACCCTGCACAACCCATTCTCCATCTGCGTGAGCAGCACGGACCTTTAATTGGCCGGCAATACTTCCAAATGCCGGACAAATTGAGCCTCATATCAACCACTTAGAACAGTCCTCAATCCCTCAAAGGAAAGCGGGTTTATTGGGCCGGACGTCAACGCCCATTCCCGCTGTGGCCCCAAACAAGGCATTATGTGGGCCAGGGGCCACGACCTGACCGGCGAAGGCCAATCGGTCGGGTTCATCCGGCACGGGCTCATGCTTGGAACCGGGATGACCAACCGTCAACCGCTGGGGATGGGGTCCAAAATATCGAATCCGGTCTCCACCGGGTGTTGGCATCAGGGACTGGTGTTTCTTACAGGGCCTCCAGTAGTGAACCCTGTTTGGCATTCCGTAAAACAAGGCGACAAGAGGGCCCTTGATGCCCTGCAACCAGATAACATCCAAGCCAAACGGAGAAATGGTGTATCCCTGGGAACGGCTTTCGACGGAATTAATTCGGAATGGGCGGCATGGGGCCAAACAAATACACAGGGTTAAGGTAGAAAACGAAACATGGGCAACAGCAAAGCGGCTTGGGTAAAAGCGAAGATGAATGGTGGCCAAAAATGGTGGGAATAACAAAGTTGGGAAAAAGGGTAAAGTCGTTCGAACTTGGATCTAAATGAAAGATAAAAGGAAGGGTGAATTGGAAAGGGAAGGCAGGCAGGTTCGAAAGCCCGTCGGGTGAATATAGAATAATGATGGAGGAGGCGCAGCGCAGACCCTTCCACCGGAAGTGGCGGGCGGGCAACCCGCCCCGGGGGCCAAACACCGGGTTTGCCGCGGCGGGGCCAAACCACCTGTGTCATTAATGGCTTGAATATGCTAACTCCCACCTGGGAATATGGACGATGCAGCCAGGGCGCTCCCTTGGGGCTCTCTGTCCAACGATGATCCATCTCTGGATGACCCACCAAGGGTATTGCGCCCAATCGTTCCTAAATGGGAAAACGTCACCCAATATCCTTGCCCGATAAGGCAGTTTAAAATTCCCTAACACCTCTCCGGGGATGGGCCCGGGAATCTCCCTCGCATAGTGAAGGAAAATGGTTGGCTGCATCTGCCGAAAACCCTCTGGTTTTCCCTTGTGGAACCGAGGGTGTTTCCGGACAAGGAAGGATGGTGAACTTGTTTCTTTACCAAAGAACAATGGCAGGCCACCATCGGCCCTAAAACACCCGCCCTCTTCCTCCTCTCGGTATTGGTGGCCAAAGAAAGGGTTTGCTTTTACCACCGGGGTCCTTCCGGCACCTCCGGAACAACAATTGGGTTTAGAAAGGGTTGTTCCACATCGGCAATAGGGATATTCTCCGACAGCCCGAAATCGGAACTATAAATATGGCAGGCATTATTTCTGGACATCTCTGGAGCCATTCACCGCGCAGGTGTGTTTCATAAAAAGAAGGAGGATGTCCCAACATCTATCCGCATTTATCGGGGGACTTCTGGACATGTGGGTCTATTTCTCGGTGATAGGGTGAACGGAAAGCAACAACCATGGGCTTCCAGGGTTCAATCCTGGGTCCTTCCCTATGGAACATTCGGTCCGTATTCTCTGTTACCAAAGTTCCACAAAGGTAAAATTTTTTAGCCATACGGGTAATGTCCGGTACTGATCCAGGGCCAAGCACCCGCGCCCGAAATCGAAAACTGGGAAGCAATCCATGACCAGGTCGCACGTTGGGGACCAAGGAACCCCTTGGCCCGCCCTCAAAATCCCCAACCATGACTCTGAGGGAGGGGAAGGCTGGCGGCCACCTGTCATCAAAATGGACGGGACCTCGTCAGGTCTGTAACGTCTCCAAAGATCTCGGCGTTAACCTGGGCCTGGACTTGTCTTTGCCGGAAACCAAGGTCCATTGTTGGGGCTGCAACTGCCCGGGTAAGATGTCAGAGTCTCAGCATCGACTTGGGGTATGCCAACGAAACCCTGCAGTCCCTTATGCCGGTCCTTGTTGGAACGCGGTTTATGCGTCAGCCCTGCTGGTGGGGAATTGAACCTTATTGCGTTCCTCCTTGCTTAAAGAGGACGGCGTGGAAACGTTGGTTCTGCTAACCAAAGCCCGGATCGGTCGACGGCGACCGGTGTTGGCGGGGTTTTCCAGCCCGATCTGAGGTGGTTTTCAAGGTCAAATTCAGAAAGATAGAACCCCAAACCAGAAAGTCGAAAGCGCAAACAAAACCATCAAGGTTGGGGTGGTGAAAATGGAACTTTAGGATGGATGGCCGACGAAAGGACCAAGAACTCCGACAGTTCTTCCCGGAGATCGAATGAGCCGCCTCAGAGCAATCTGGGTCCCAATTATCAAACTTCCAAGGTGCTCACCGGACACCGGTTGCTTCCGGAAACGGCTTTGCGGAAAGAAAGGCTATTGTTGAGGCATGTGCGGTGGGTTTAAAGAAGACCGGCACCATGTGCATGGTTTTGTCCACTTTATCAGGACTTCTGACAGGAATCTTAAAGGGAAAACCAGGGGGCCCGGCCGGTGTACTGGGATCTCGTTTCCTGCGAGGCTAACTGGGGCCTTAAAATTCGCCTCGGCCAACCACAAAGGGGTCCTGAACCAAGGACTGATCAATAGGCAAGGCTGTGGGAAGGTCGGCGGGCGGATAAATGTGGCCGGGTTGTCCATCCCGGGGGGAACCTGGCACCATAGGGACAAGGGTGGAAAAAATATGAAGGGTCGAAGGTGTGCTTAAGGCCTCCGGGCCAGACCGGCCCCCTCCCGGTTCGGCCCAAATAACCCGCAAAATTTGGAGGGAAATGGGAATTGGTGGGTCCTGTGGAAGGGCACCCGTGTGGGCCCACCCTCAAAGAGCCAACAGTACTAAGGAGGGCCGAAGGTTTTTGGCGATCCGGTGGCTCAGGGCTATCGGACCATCTCCGGGAGGCGGCGTGCCTAATGGCTGGCTCCCCCTGGGACCTGAACGGGAGAAATCCTCCGCTCACTCTTCTTCCTGGCGCAGGCGGGGTTTTCGGGCTGTAGGCCCAAAAAAGGGGCGCAGAGATGAACAAAGGACCATCCCCCCGTTCCTAAAGTGGTGGCTAGAAAGGAGGCAGGCTCCCCTAACGTTCCCGCAAACCATGGGTTCTCTCCGGAACGGCTGGCGGGAGGTACCTGGCCCGCAGCCAAGGGAACCTAAAATGCCACCCGGCGGTAATTTCCGGAAGAACCGGCCCAAACGCGCTGGAAGGTGCCAGCCTGGGTCAGGCAACGCCGAGGCTGGCGTTGGTTGGGGCACCGACCTTTCCCTGCTGGCGCGGGATGCCTGGGAAACCCGAAAGGTCGTGGGGCCGCCTCCTTTTGCCGGGGACGGTAAAAGCCAAGGAGGCCGCGGAAAGGGACGGGGGCCTGAGCGCCTGGCTATCCCCAGAAGAAAGGCCAGGGCGCCGAAGGTGGCCGTACCGCGCGCCAACCTTCCCCTGACCGGGCCCCTGGGCGGCCGGCAAGAAGGGTGCCCCGCCCAAGAAGGGCTCAGAAGGGGCCCTGCTGTTTGTTCCGGCCACGCCTAAAAACGACGGGTGTCCCAAACACCCGGGAGAAGAAGGCCAGGGGACGTCGGGGCCGCCGAAACTCTAACGGGCCCCTTTGGAACAGAAAAACAACCGTTGGTTTTTGGTGGGTTATACCGGCCGCTCCATCTTGGTCCAGGGCCCCATATTCCCATTCCCCTCACCGGCGGGGGTCCTAAGCCTGGTTTTCCAAAAAAAAAAAAAGGTTAGGTTAGGTTTAGGTTTAAGGTTGGGTTAAGGTTTTAACGGGTTCTCTCCTTTGGCGCGGTTGGGGCCAGTACCTTGCGGCCCGGGTCAGCCGGGAAATAAAAGAACCGGCCGGCCTGAGGGGTAAAGGCCGGCCGTGGAGAAACTTCTCCAAACGGGCTCAATAAGCCCACTTTGGATGCGCCTAAGGAGGCGTGAGGACAGGTTGCAGGAGGTAGGTGTGCCTGCCCCGTCCCTCGCAACCAGGGGTGGAGTCGCGGGGAAGAGGGTGTCGGTATTCTGTAGGCCGCTCTCCCTATCCTCCGACTGACTCAGCAGAGGCTGCACCCTGATGCGTGTGGAGGCCGATGGAGGGGGACATTCGGCATGGTGTCGTCGATCTCCTCCTGCGGCCGAAATGGAGCTAGCGGCGGAGCGTAACATCTAAGCCGCCGCTGGGGCTAGAGTTTGGTCCTGCGTGGTCAGGGAACTCCTGGCATCCCGCGGCTTCAGAACAGATTCAGGGGAATCTGTTACCAAACTACAGGGCCGAGACGAAGGGCGCGCTAGTTCCGGACGCGCCCAGAGGGAGGCAGATGGCCGTCAGGGCCGAGATGGGGCTGCTTCGGCGGCCAGCGCTGGTGGGTGCAGATGAGTGCAAAACGTTCCCGTGACCCCACCCCTAAAAGCGTCAGGAAGGAACAACGTGGTGGTTTTAGTCGGTGCGAGTCCGACAACCGTCTTGCCCCGCGAGGACGTATGCGTAGCATTTCCACGGTAAAAAGGTTGGATTAGGTTAGGTTAGGTTTAGGTTAGGTTCATAAGGAGGTCGACCCAGTCCCGGAAGCGCCAGAAGTCAGCCCGGGAGAGTTCGGTGCAGCCCTTCTAAAAATGAGGGGCAACGCACCGCCCGTCGATGGCATTCCGGGACGCGCTGGCGCTGGCCTAGGGACGCCCTGGAGCCCAGAGTGAGGACGATGTCTCTGCCTGTCTGGCTCAAGCCTTTACCACAAGGTGGGACGGGTCGTCCTCTCAAAAGGAGGGCTCCGGCGGACTCGCCCCTCCGCCACCAGGCCGATCGTGCTGTTGGACGATTGGGGAAAACTCTTAGGGAATGGGCCCGCATCGTCCAGCACCGGAGCTCGGCCCAAATCTGGCGGGTGGCGGTAGGCCCCCGGGCCGGTCGACCGTCCCGCGGGTGCGGGTAGGCCCTGACGCAGGATGGGGCCTCAGGGTAGGGTGTTTGGCGGTGCCGACATCGCCAAACCTCCACCCTTGGGCCGCGGGAGCGCCCTCCCGGGTCCCTCCGAAAGGGTGATAGGGGCCCTTCGCATCGACTGTCATTCCCGGCCGGATTCCGGACCTAAGGTGTCGTTTTCCACGGGGTCGGTTGGGACCCTTCTGGGAACGTTGGTTTGACTGGGTGCTGGGGGCGGCAATATCGGGGCGACGTCCTTGGCGGGACAACCTCGTCCCCCCGTCCCAATTTTTGGGGCGCGTTCTCGCCCGCGGGTCGCTCAAGTGATTGGGCGCTGGCGCCTGGGACTAAAGGTGGCCCCAAAAATCCGGGCCTACACGGGCCTCGGACGCCCTGCGGACCCCCATCATTGTTGGGCGTCCGCGTCGACGTCAACCGACGATAAATTATCTCGGCCTAGTCCCTGCCGCCGTGGATTTTGCGCCATTTGGGCGCCTCCCCGTGGCGGGCAGCGGCACCTCGGCGAACTGCCCCAAACCGGGGCCCGCAGCTCTGTCCCGCCGCCCCGCCGGGGTCTTGGTCCATGGTCCCGGGGCACCCTGTGACACCCCTCAAAGGGAAGTACGCAGTTAAGGAGGACCCGAGGGTGTTGGGATCCGGCCGTCGGGGCTATCGGACCATCTCCGGCGGCGGCGTGCCTAACTGGTCCGCCCGGGACCCGGCAGAAATCCTGCGTCCTCTTCTTTGGGGGGCGGGGTTCTCGGGCTGTAAACCAGCAAAGAAGATAAAAGGGGGCGCAGGTTCCTCCCTTGCAAACGGGGGGAGCTGCGGCTGGGCACCCCAGCGCCGGCCTCAACAATCCTACGCCCCGTTCTTAAGTGGTGGCAAAAAGGACGGCTTTGCCGCGCGACCAGGTTCTCGGGGACATGGGTGTTTCGGGGCCTGCCGCGTGGGAAGACCACAGAGTGCCACCACTGGGCGTATGTGCTGAAGACAACACGCGTTGGAAGGTGCCCAGCCTGGGTCGAAACAACGCCGAGGCTGCTGGTGTCGTGGGGCCGACCTTTCGCTTCCTGCCGGTAAGAAAGCAGGGGATGCTGAAACGAAAGGTCGGGGGCCCTCCTTTGCTTTTTGCGGGAAGGATGGCCCGGAGGCCGCGGGAAGGGACAGGGGGCCGTGAGCGCCTGGCTATCCGCAGGAAGAAGGCCAGGGCCGCCGAAGGTGGCGTACGCGCAACCTTTACAGGGCCCTGGGCGGCCGGCAGGGGGTGCCCCGCCCAGAGAAGGGGCTCAAGAGGGGCGCCGTGCTGGCCGGCCGGCGCCTAAAGCGGCGTTCAGGTGTCCCCACCCGGTGAAGGAAAAGGCCCGAGAGGGCCACGTCGCGCCGGGGTCGCCGATGACTGTAATCCAGTGCCCGCGGCCCCCAACAAAGCGACAGGAAAAGGAACAACCGTTGGTTTTTAGTGGGTATACCGGCCGCTCCATCTTGGTCCGGGGGCCCCTTATCCTTGCCCCTCACTTTGGCGGCGGGGGAATCCGTAAGGATTTTCCAACCAAAAAAAAAAAGGTTGGGTTAGGTTAGGTTTCCCCGAACGGGTTCTCCGCTTTTGTCCCTGGGGTGGGGCTGGTACCTGCGGCTTGGGTCAGCCCGAGGGGTAAAGAAGGAACCTTGGCCGGCCTGGGTAAGGCCCGGCCCGTGGAGGAAGGTGCTCCCAAGCAGGCTGAACAAGCCCTTTTGGATGGCCTTTTGGAGGAGGTGCGAGGACGGGTTTGGGAGGTAGACTTGCCGCCTTCCTGTCCCTCAGCCAAGGTGGAAGTCCGGGGGAAGAGGGTGTCGGATTCCTGGGCGCTCTTATCCTCCGCGACTCGGTGGGGCCGCACCCTGATGCGGTGTGGAGGGGGGCCATGGGAGGGGGACATTCGACATGGTGTCGTCATCTCTCCTCCTTCTGCGGAAAGAAATGAAACTAGCGGGGAGCGTAACATCTGAAGGCCCCGCTGGGGGCCTAGGAGTTTGGTCCGCCGTGGGGCTCCAGGCTCCCATTGGCCCCCCCAAGTAACAGATTCCGGGGAATCTGTTCCAAACTAAGGGCCGAGACAAGGGCGCGGTTTCCGACGGCGCCCCAGAGGAGGCAATGGCCGTAAAGGGGCCGAGATGGGCTGCTTCGGCGGCCCAGCGCTGAATGGGGTTGCAGATGGGTGATAAACGTTCCTGGACCCCCCCTAAACCGTCGGGAAGGAACAACGTTTGGTTTTTGGTCGGTGGGTCCGACCAACCCTCTTTGCCCCCCGCGAGGACCTTATTGGTGACATTCCCACGGTAAAAAAAAAAGGTTAGGTTGGGTTAAAGGGAAAAGGAAAGGGGAAGAAGGGCCCCGGACCAGCAGGCCAAGGATGCGACCCCGGCGCCGGGCAAGCAGCAGCAAATCCGGCGGCCCGAGCATTCCACCGGATGGGTGGTTCTGGTGTCACGCCGTAAAACTCCAAACCTGGCGCTGGTCCTAAAGAACGAAACAAAAAGAGGATGCCGAAACTAAGGCCCCTACCTCTCGGCTGTATTAAATAAAGAAACTGCAGCCGGGCCGGGGAAAAAGGGTCACCTATTCTGGCATCCTCCAGGATTCCAAAAAATGCAACTGCGGGACATTTGGAATTGATGGCCTCCGGTTTCCGCCGTGGGCCAACGGGGGCCCGAATCCTCCAAGTTCCGGGGGCCGCCAGCGGCAAAAGGCCAACCGGTGGCGAAAAACTTCGCCAATTGGTTTGGCCCAAGAAAATATTATGGAAGGCCCGAAAAGTGCGCGGAATCTTTCGCATCTCGGGTCCTGGAATGATTCTTGGAAAAAGGACGGAGGTGGCTGGGCGGTAGCGAAAAAAGCTGCCCGGTCACCTCCGTAAAAGGTCCGGAGGGAAACCGCCGGGCACGGGTCTTGGTGGAGTGTGGCCTGTGGGCGGCCACCAAAAAAAAATAATCGTGGTGGGCGCCTCCTGGTCGGGTGGTGCTCAGTGCAGGTGAAACTGCTTGGGCGCGTCGATGCGCTTCTTCCACCCTCGAAATCGGGCAGGCGGGCGTGCCATACGGGCCGTCGACCGCAGCGGTCCTGCTACCGCCCAAAGCTGGGCCCACCAAAAGCAGGGTTGCCAGGCCGCCCGCATTTTATCTTGTGCGCGGCGGAAATAAAACCAATGGCCATAAGCCGGGAATTTGACCTGCCGACCACCAAACCTGACGGGAGGCGGGATGAATAAGGGGGCCACAAGGCCAGGAAGCCAGGTGCCCGCCCAGTGCTTCGCTGAGGGACTCAAATGGCCATCCGAATAAAGATGGCCGCTGAGCAATCCTGCAGACAAATCTTGAACCACCGGCCAACTCGGGACCTCTTGTTTCAGGCATGGCGCAGTGGTCGGTTCGTGGCCGTAGTGTCGGAACCGTATTACGTTCCCCGGCAATAACTGGGCCGGGGACCTTGGTCCACACGGCGGGAATGGCTGCCAGGGTTTCGGGGTCCCCTCCCGAGGGACGCTGAAAAAGGTCCGGGCTTCGTCCCGGCTCTGTTGGGGAAAGTTTTGTCGTTTCAGCGTCTTTTCTCCCAACAGATCTCACTTCGAAACTCCCTAGACCGACTGGGGTCACTTGTTCCGTTCTTGCCGGACCCTTCCCTGTGCTGGTCGCGGGGGATCTCAAGCCAAAATCCACCGGCGGGTTCACCTGCGGCAGACGCCAAGGAAAGGACACTGGAAGGAGTGGCTCCTGGGGTCGGCTGTCGGTCCTAAACAGGGGTTCGGTAAACCCTTGTGAGGCCCAGGGCAGGTCGATCCGTTGATGTACTTCGCTAGCCCGCCCGGCTCGCCGGGAAAACGGGCTGGAAGGTGGTGACCGGGGCGTCCGAGACCCTGTCGGATCATCGTTACATCCGATTCCGGGTCTCCGCCCTCCTTTCCCCTATACCGGCCGGCCGGAGGACGACGGCCCGGGTAACCCTCGGAAGCCTGGACCGAGAACTCTGAAGGAAGGCGGCAATATGGAGTCGGTTTGGGTTTCTGCGCCCAACATTGTCGATGTGGAAGGGAGGCACAATGGCTCCGGGACGCAATGGCCGGGGTGTGACGCGTCGATGTCCCGGGCCAAACGTCTCCCTCAAACGCCGGGTGCTAATTGGGTCGAAATTGCCGCGATGCCAGAAATTGCATCGTGGCACGGCCCAAATACGCCCGTTGTCGGGACAGGCGCGAGACCCGGCCGGGCCGGGTGCTCGCCTCTTTCCAGCAAAAAGGGTGGCTCTCAAAATTGGGAATAGCCGGGGCGATCGCCCGGCCGGGGAGGAATTGTTGGCGGCGCAGAGGGTCCCTGGGGCGGCCCTAAAAATGGTGATGAATGAAGCCTTCGTCCTTGGGCCCCCCGCTCACCGGAAGTCTGGCGCCGCCCAGTTGGGCCGGTATCGCCGGGCTTTATTCCCACAGCGGGAAAGGGCGGCACCCGGTGGTCCCAAATGGCACGGATGAGGTCAAGTTCCGGAAGCCCAAGAAGTCAGCCCGGGAGGAATTCGGTGCAGCCCTTCTCAAAATGAGGGGCAAACCCCGCCCGGGTCCCGATGGCTTCCGGGACCGCGGCTAACGCTTTCCCTAGGGGAACCGCCCTGGGCCCAGAGGAAGGACGTGTTCCTCCCTGTCTGGTCAAGCCTTAATCCACGGGTTGGAAGACGGGACTCGTCCTCATCCAAAGGAGGGCGTCCGGCGGACTCGCCCCCCGCCTGGGCCGATCGTGCAATTGGGGAAAACCGAGGAAGAATCGTGGCGGCCCACCATGCCAGCACCTGGGCCGTCGGTCCAAAAATCTGGGTTGGCAGATGGTTCCTGAAGGGCCGGTCGACCGTCACCGGTGCTCGGGTTGGGTCCCGGCGCAGGATGCGGTTCCCGGGGTGGGGTGTTTTGGCGGTGTCACTCCGACATCGCCAGCATTCACCCGGGGTTATTTCATTGTCGGCGACGTCGTTTGCGGCGTCCGCGTCGGCTCGGCCGGCAATGAAATTCTCGGCCTGGTCAGACCGCCGATGGAAGTTTTGCCCCATTTTGAGCGCCTTCGCGCCCTGGGTGGGCAGCGGCGGCTCTCGGCAAGACTGCTCCCCAATACCGGAGGGGCAGCTCCTTGCCGCCTTGTACGCCGGGGTGGTTGGTCCAATGGTCCTTTACGGGGCACCCGTGGGAGGCCACACCCTCCAAAAGGAGACGGCAAGAAAGAACCCGGGGTGTTGGGTCCGGGCCTGGGGCTACCGGACCATCTCCGGCGGGCGGCGTGCCGTTGGCTGGCTCTTTGCCCTGGGACCTGGTGCGAAATCCTCCTCACTCCTTTTTCTGGCGGGGCGAGTCTCAGGGCTTGGGCCAACCCGGAAGGGGAATAAGGGGGCGCAGGGCAGATTGCCGCTCCCTTGCAAACCGGAGTGGGGCTGCGGCTGGGCACCCAGCGCCCGGCCGTCAGCCAGTGAAACCGCCCCCGTATTTTAAAGTGGTGGCTGGGGGCCCCCTAAAACATTTCCGCCGGCCCAGGTTCTCTCGGGAACGCGCCGGGAGGGTACCTGTGCCGGCGTGGGGAGGCCTGGAAGGTGCCACCACTGTGGCGGTAATGGCCGAAGGAACAGCCCAGCACCGCGCTGGGAGTGCCCGGCTTGGGCAACGCCGAGCTGCGTGGTGTCGTGGGGCCGACCCGCTTCCTGCCGTAGTGCGCGGAATTAAGAAAACGAAAGGTCGTGGGGCGCCGTCCCTTGCTTTTGCGGAGGAGGCCCAAGAGGCCGCGGAAAGGACGGGGAGGCCGTGAGCGCCCTGGCTATCCGCAGAAGAAGAAGGCCCAGGGGCGCCGAAGGTGGCGGCGCGCGCAACCTTCCCCGGCAGGGCCCTGGGCCGGCCGGCGGGGGCCCCCGCCGCCCAGAGAAGGGCCAAGAAGGACGCCGTGCTGTTTGTTCCGGCACGGCGCCTAAAGCTGCGTTCGGGTGTCCCAACACCCGGAGAGAAGAAGGCCGAGAGGGCCACGTCGCGCAAGGGTCGCCGAACTGGCTGATCAGTGCCGCGGCCCCGCTGCAGCGGCAAGAAGAAAGGAACAACCGTTGGTTTAGTGCGGTATACCGGCCGCTCCATCTTGGTCGGGGGCCCACATATCGCGCCCCCTCCTTTGGCGGCGGTCGTAGCTAGTTTACCAGCGGCAAAAAACAAAAAAAAAAGGTTAGGTTAGGTTAGGTTAGGTTAGGTTGGGTTTTTCATATTTCCTGACGTGGTGGATCAGGGACCTGGATTAGCTCTTTTTTATTGTTTGTACATGTTCTTTTTGTACTTGGCTCTTTAGTTATTTTGTACATGTTCTTTTGTGCTTATCTCTGTACTATTTTTCACTTTATGTTATGTTCAGTTCTAACACTTTTTTATTTCTTCTTTTTGTTTTGCAGTTTCAGTTTTTGCACTTTTCTATATTAGCACTTTTACACTATTACTGATCCTAGGGCATTTTAACATATTCTTACAATTTCTTGCTACTTCACATTTATCTTATTGTACATTTTTACACTGTTTTATTATGTTTACAAATTTGCTTGACTACCTTATAATTACATTTCTTATTACTACACATTAGCTTCTACTTCTATTTATATTACTAATATTAAATACATATGTTACTTACGATATATGATATTATTACTTAGGTGTATTTCTCTTCATTTATGCTACTTACAATTTTTGTTTACTTTAGTTAGTGAAGGCTGTGTTGTGCTTGAAAGATTATAAGTGGTAAATTTACTGTTAACTTCTTGCCTATCTCAGTGCCAGGCTCTCTGTCTCTCCCATGAACATCAGGCACTCAGTGAGTGCAGGAACTCTGCGAACCTCCCATCGCACTCATGCCAGGTTATCCCGACATTTGAGCGATGCAGGTTGGAATTAGAGTTAGGTTAGGTTAGGTTAGGTTAGGTTAGGTTAGGTTAGGTTAGGTTAGGTTAGGTTAGGTTAGGTTAGGTTAGGTTAGGTTAAGTTTTTTTTTTTTTTTTTTTTTTTTTTTTTTTTTTTTTTCTAAAGCTTATGTGTTATAATTTTAGAGGTTTAATATTATTTGAGTCTCATTTTTAATATGAATTAGGTGTATTACGATGTGCTTTGTTTTCTGTAGGAAGTGTGAACTGGCAGATCGCTATTTGATACGGTTCTGACCAGTATTTACATCTTCCTGACAAGGTAGGTACATATGTATAGATATATATATATAATATTTTTTTTTTTTTTTTTTTTTTAATTAATTTTGTTCATTGATTTTCCTTATGTTCACGATGATTGTTTTTTGCAAAATGAGTAAAGGATTTAATAACTGATTCCTTTTATAGTTTCTACTAAATTATATGGAGTACCTTTGCTGCATAGCAGAATCTCTTCCTTGATCATGTCTTTTGCGACGAACACTTGGCAGAATGCTTCAGTAGATATTCTATTGTTTGGCTTGAGGTTTTGTCGCAGGGGCAGGTATCATCTGGTACGATCTTAAAACGGTGAAGGTATGACTTGGTATCCGTGGCTGAGTATTTGTGTGAGCTCGAATGATGCTGTGCATTTCCTGGATTCTTTTATATCTTTTAAATTATGTAGTAGTGCTTTTGGTGTGTGACCTGCGGGCTTCTAGCATATCTGGACACTGCCAAGTGGCGTAATGTTATGCACTAAGCTTTTGTTTACATAAGAAATTGGGAACTGTGGAGTCTGAGGCTTTGTGCATGCGTGCTCCGTTGTTTCTGCCGCATCACTTCCTCATTCCTTTGACTCTAGATGTCCTTTAACTGATCTATGTGTATATTATTGTGTGTTTGGTTGTCGTGGATGAGTTTGTGAATATTTACTATTATGGGTGAGTGTTGCTTCTGTTATTAAGGGCATAAATTGAAGAGAGAGAGAGTCGGAAGATGTAGGTGGTGAGGTGCACTACTACTATCCATTAGCATACTTTCCAGATGACAAATAGCTCTGCTCCTGAAATACTGTGCAACTACTGTGTAATTTGTATTTTTGGTTATAAATTGTTTCGATGTCTTCGTGTCGGTAAAGAACGAATGCGGCGCCAACTGACCCGTCTTCCTGCTTACTTCCGTCGAAGTACTTATATACTCAGAGTGGCTGGTGTTATATTCTTCGTTTCGGAATTTGTAGGGTGTTGAGAGGGGTATGGGTTTAATAGTAAGCCTTCTGGCAGGATGTAACAGGTTCTTGACGGGGTAGGTCTTTCATGAGGATGTACTGGGGAGGAGTTCAGTGTTTCGGTGAGCCTGACTTTTTCAGTTTGATGTACTTCCGAATTTTGTCTAGCGGAGGTAAGACCAGGCGAAACCCAGGCAGCAGAGGTCGAGATGGTGCGGAATCCTCTGATAGCTTTTATAGCAAAGCCACACTTTGCATCTGCTGGTCAGAGATTTTTGGATGTATCGCTTGTTCCTCATGCTTATTTACACCGGCAGCATAGGTGATGATTGGCTCGATGACTCGAATAGATGGTCCGCACGTTCTCGGGATGAGCACCCCAAGGTTGGTCAGGAGTACAAGCACAGCTTGATAGAAAATATTCATTGTTGCTTTTCCCAGAACGTGCTGTACGTGGCGTGAAATAAGGTTTCTCATCTAGAATAATGCCTAGAAGCAGTCTCTTTACAGGTGGTTAAAATTTGACCTTCCATCTCTACCCTAAGAGTTCGGGCCTTGGGGGTAAAGAGGCAATAAGCTGCGTTTTGCGGCACCGAATGCGACTTGACGCTTTGCCCAGTCACTTACCTTCTACCTTTCATGCCCGTAAGCTCCTCCAGGCCCGGTTTACGTTGCGGTGACAACCAATATCCGTCGTCTGCGTAGGCCTGCAAGTGGCATCCAGGTGGTAGTTGGATTTGTAGTAGTTCATCAGAATGATGTTCACAGTGCAGGTGCAGGCCCTGAACGCATCCTTGCTCGTTGCTCTGGATATGAACTCCGCCGTGATCTAGGATGACGTGTCTTGTCCTGGGTGGTTTTATAAGCCAGTAGATGTTTCTGGGGCAGCATCTCACGGGAACCCAATTGTGTGAGGGCCGGCCACAGGCGTTGTCAAAAGCCGCCTGATGTCGAGCGAGACGGCGGCAACCTGTAACTTATCCCGTTTGGCCTTCTGTGCCAGTTTCAATTAAATTGTGAATATAGCGTCCAGCCATGCCAGTTTGCTCCTTGACCCGAATTGTTTGCTGCTAATATTTTCCTGTGGTTGATGCCCAGTGCATGATTCTTTGTGATGAGTTTTCTAATAACTTTCCCAGAACGGGGATGAGTCAATTGGTCGGTAGGGGTAAAGGGAGGGGTGTAGTTGTCTCTTCCTGGTTTTGGGATGATTTTTGACATATGCAGTTTTCAATGATCGGGGAAGTGATGTAGGGTGAGGCAACAGTTCATAATGTCGGTGATTAAACGGGGGTGTCAGATAGCAGTTGTTGCATATATCAGCTGTTAAATGGATTTGAGCCCAGGGGCCTTTTTGGATTCATTTGTTGTATACATATTACCTCCTCCTCAGTAGAAAGTGGGTCATCATTTGAGTCTACAGAACATCATAAGCATGCACGCAGTTGGTGATGGCGTGCTATGAGTCTGGAGTGTCGGCAGGATAAAGGGAGAAATGTTTCGAGAGCTACACGCAGTCCTCTGTTGCATTGGTGGTGCTTAATTTGTTTGCTACCATAAGGGTGGCCATTGGCTGTCCTGGGTGCTGAATCTTTCAGGAATCTATTCGTCAGGTTAGGTTGGGTTAGGTTAGGTTAGAATTGGGATTGATTAGGTTAGGTTAGGTTAGGTTGGGATTGGGATTGGGTTAGAGTTGGGTTCCGGTGTGTGGAGTTGTCAGATCCCATCGGCGCGTCCCAGGTTGCGGATGAGGCACGCCCCAGATATAGCGAACTCGGCTTCGGCCGGCGCGGACGAAAACTGACTTGGGGTGCTGCATCTCTGCTCCGTTAAAGGGTGGAGATGTGGCGAGGCAGCTGTGCTGCTCCCAGAATTGAGCCTGTTGTAGCTGGGCCTCAGACCTCGCTCCTATGCCCCTCTTTATTAAGAGAGGGAACACCCGGGATGCGAGCCGGTCTACCCCTGCAGTGCGTCAGAGCCTCGCCAGGCCGTGATGATGTGAGAGCAGTGTGAAGAGCAAAGGTATGAATGTGTGTGTGGGATTGGGGCCAAGGGTAAAAGTGCGAGATGTGAATGGGAAGTCCCCGAGAGGGGACAGTGTGATTCGTCCGGTGTCTGCACTCGGCACCGCCAGAACACCAGGCGATCTCGGCCCCTGTCGTGGGTGTCTCGTGGATCACATCTCGCGGCCTGCAGCGGTGCTTTGAGGTCCTACCTTCATGGCCGGACCGCGAGGAGACAACCTCTAAAAAACCGTTGATCTCGGCGTTGTGGTACATGGCGTCAGGTGCTCGCAAGCGGCTGGAACGATACGCAGCGCGGCCACACCCTGGGAACTTCCGCCCCCAGGCGTATTTAGGGTTACCGGTGCTACATGGTCCCTGGCGGTGGACTTCTTTTACCTACTGACTGTGGGATTTGATGGATACATCAAAAACTAACAAAATCTAGAAGTACGATCGACAAAAATGACGACAATGGCGAGAAATCGGACACCGAAATCTTTTCGGAAGATCTGTGAAAGGAGAGGCGCCAGCGGACCAGGTGAGGGCCGGCTCTCGATGGTGAAGGCACGGTATGCCCTCAAATTTTTTCAAGAAAAGCGCACAAGAGAGGACACGGCCGGCACTCAGAGCAGGTCGTCGGTGAGGACGACCAGCCGGCCAAAAATTTGTAGCGGCAGAAAGAAGGCCAACTTTTGTCTTCCTTGCCGTCGCGGGACGAACGGGCGTTTTTGAAACGCAACCGCGACAATCATAGATCGCGCGTTCAGCAGTGGCAGCCAGCAGGAACTAACTGCCGATCTGGTCCTGCTGGCTAAAACCAAAAAAAGCCCAAAGGCGGCAGAGCGTGCTGAAGGACCGCACGCTCGAAAAGTAATGAGAGCCGCTCGGAGGAGAGGCCGTGGGAGGAGGAGGGATGCCTTAACGGCGGAGGATGCAAAGGAGATGGCGCTCAAGAAATCAGGCATCATCTCCCAGGTTCTCACAGTCCGGCAACCTGAAGGGGCACTTACGTCCGTGCCCTTGAGTGCTCTCCTCCGCCGTAAAACGGTCAGTGGACGTTATGAGCCGCTCCACCCAGTCAGCCAAGGATCGCAAATACTCGGCTGACAAAGGAGCACTAGTAGCCAGGTGGAGCCCTCGAGGAGGAAGTGCGGCGCCTCGGGCCGCCCAGAAAGAATGGGCGGTTGAGGCCGCCGCTAAAATGATGTTCGTTGAGGGACTGCCTACAGACTTGGAACAATTCTGAGGCGCCTCATCGTGGACATGAGTGGAGCCAATGTTTCAGGCCCACCGCGACGATACTCTGGACCGCCTCCTGCCGGGCGGCTACCGTCCACCGCTGGCCGCCGATGAAGCAGGCGGCCCCGACGTTACTGCAGTGGTGAGCCTGCTGCTGCCCCTGCTGCCTCTGCTACCCCTGCTGCTCACTGCCCCTGCGCCGCCCTGCTGCTGCTTCCGACACAGCGCCGGTGGCCCACAGCAGCAAAAGGAAAACGACGCCGAAGGATGGGCCCCGGCAAGTCTTCCCCAAAAGGGAAGGCAAGAAGGGAAGAAAAAAGGGCTGAGCAGCCCCAGTCCAGGGTGCGACCAGCGCCCACTGCAAATGGCAGCAACGGTGGCACCAGGGCAGTCCACGGACGGGTGGACGCTGGTGGCGCGCCGCAAAGCTGCAAACCAGGCGCTGGTCCGGTGACACGGCAACAGGAGGGTGCGAGCTTAAGGCCCTAGCTCGTCGGCTGTAGTGATCAAGCTACAACCGGGCGCAGCATTGAGAAGAGTCCGTATGCCGACATCCTCCAGATGCCAAGAAATGTAAACTGGAGGATATCGGCATCGATGGCGCCGTTTCCTCAGGCGGCAACGAGGGGCCCAGATCCTCCAGGTTCCGGGAGCCGAGAGCGAAAAGGCCAGCCAATTGGCAGAAAAACTTCGCCAATTGGTTGTGGCCCGAAAATGTAACCATATCCAGGCCGAAAAGTGCGGATCTTCGCATCTCGGGCCTGGATGATTCAGTGGAAAAGACGGAGGTGGCTGAGGCGGTAGCGCGCAAAAGGCAGCTGCCCCGGTCACCTCCGTAAAAGTGGGAGAAATCACCGGGATGATCGGTCTCGGTGGAGTAATCAGTGAGCTGCCCTGTGCAGCCACCAAAAACTAATTAGTGGGCGCCTCCTAGTGGTGAGGTGCTCGGTGCGGAATGAGCTGCTTGCGCGGCGGTCCGATGCGCTGTTTCGGTGCCTGGAAATAGGGCGTGGCGGAGCAGTGTCATACAGGCGTCGACCGCGGCGGTGCCTGCTACCGCTGGCCAGCTGGGCCACCAGGCAGAAGGCTGCGGGGCCGCGCCGCACTGCATCCTATGCGCCCGCGGCTACAACAAACCAGCTGGCCACAAGTTGAAATTGCGGCCTGCACCACCGACCCGACAGGAGCGGAGGAGCAAGGTGAGGCCTGGGCTTGGAAGCCGTTGCCCAAACTGATGCTTCAACTGAGGGACTCAAATAGCCGATAATAAGGGATGGCCACGCTGAGCATCCTGCCGAACCGTCCCAGACCACTGCTTGAGCTCAGGACCTCTTGTTTCAGAGCACATGGCGCGATGGTCGATTCAGGTGGCTAAATAGTGTCGGAACGTATTACTACCCCCGGCAATAACTGGGCCGGTTCTGTCGACTTACTGCGGCAGTGGTCTGCGGGACTGCTGCGGGAGTCCCCTCAACCCGAAGACGTGAGAAGGTCCGGACTTTGTCGGCGCTCTGTTGGGAGATGTTAGCAGTTTGTTTTCCAACACTTGCTACTACAACAGATCTCTCGCCGACTTCGAAATTTACCTAGACCGACTGGGGTCACTGATCATTTCTTACGGACCCTTCCTTGTGGTCGCGGGGATCTCAACGCCAAATCACCGGCAGGGTTCACCTGCGGCAGACGCGCGGGAAGGACACTGGAAGTGGCTCCTGGAGGTCGGCTGTCGGTATAAACAGGGGTTCCGGTAACACATGTGTTTCGAGGCCCAGGGCGGTCGATGTGATGTCTTTCCTGGCCCGCCTGGCTCGCCGAATACAGGGGCTGGAAGGTGTTGACGGGCGTCGGACCTGTCGGATCATCGTTATATCCGATTCAGGTCTCGCCCTCCTAACTTCCGGCCTGGCCGGACCGAGGACGGCTGGGTGGCGCCTCGGAAGCCTGGACCGAGGCCTCTGAAGAGGCGGCAATAGTGCGTTCGTGGGTTTCTGCGCCCAATATTGTCGATGTGGAGGGGAGGCACAATGTCCGGGACGCAATGTCGCAGGTGTGCGACCGTCGATGTCGGGCAAACGTCTCCTCCTAAACGCCGGGTGTGCTGGTGGGTCGAAATCGCCGGATCGTAGGCTTGCCATCGCGGCGCGCTAACCACCCGTTGTCGGACGACGGCGCAGGACCCGGCCCTGGGAGTGCTCGCCTCTTTCCGCGCAAAGGATGGCTCTCAAAGTGAATAGCCGAGGCGATCGCGCGGCTAGAGAGGCTGTTGGCGGCGCTGGACGGTGATCCGTGGGGCGGCCTACAAATGGTAATGGCAGCTTCGTCCCTTTTCTCACCGAGGTCTAGCGCCGCAGATGGTAGCAACGATCGCCGGGCATTCCGGGAAACACGGGCACCTTCGATGGTCCCAAATGGCACGGATGAGGTCGACCCAGTCCCGGGCGCCAGTCAGCCGGGAGGTTCGGTGCAGCCCTTCTTAAAATGAGGGCCACCGCCCCGGGTCGATGGCATTCCGGGACGCGCCTACCTTGGCCTAGGAGACGCCCTGGAGCCCAAGTGAGGACGATGTTCTCTGCCTGTCTGGCTCAAGCCTTAATACCACAGAGGTGGAAGACAGGCAGACTCGTCCTCATCCAAAGGAGGGCGTCCTGGGACTCGCCCTCCGCCTACAGGCCGATCGTGCTTTGGACGATGTGGGAAAACTCTTTGAGAGAATCGTGGCGGCCCATCGTCCGCACCTGGAAACGTCGGTCCGTCTGGCGGGTGGCGGTAGGCTTCCGCAAGAGCCGGTCGACCGTCCGCGTGCTATGGGTCGAGTCCCTGACGCAGGATGCGGTGTCTCGGGGTGAGGTGTTTTGGCGGTGTCCTCGCATCGCCAACGATCAACCCTCCCTGGGCCTGCAAAAGGCGCTCCGATACCGGGGTGCCTCCCTGCACCTACAAGGTGATCAGGCCTACCTGTCGCATCGACGTGGCGAATTCCCGTGCGAGATGGGCTCCGGACCATCGGTGTCGTGAGTTCCACAGGGTCGGTGTGGGACCGCTTCTGTGGAGCGTAGGTTTTGACGGGTGCTACGTGGCGCAATATCCGGGGTGTCGACGTCACTTGTTACGCGGACGACACCTCGTCCGCCCATGCGCAATTTTCACGGGCTGCGATTCTCGCCCTGCCGAGGTCGCTCAAGTGATTGGGCGCATCCGGCGGCTAGGACAAAGGTGGCGCTAGAAAATCCGGGCCCTTTCTTTCGGGCCTCGGAACGCCCTCGGACCATAATTGTTTGCGGCGTCGCGTCGACGTCAAGCCGACGATAAATTATCTCCCATCTAGACCGCCGATGGAGTTTTGCGCCATTTTGAGCGCCTCGCGCCTGATGGCGAGACAGCGGCAGCTCTCGGCAGACTGCTCCCTTACCGGAGGACAGCGCTCCTGTCGCCGCCTTGCGCCGGGGTCGTTGGTCCATGGTCCTGTCGGGGCACCCGTGGGGCCGACGCCCCAAGGACAGCGTCTAGGAGGACCCAGAGGTGTTGGCCGATCCGGCCTTGCGGGCTATCGGACCATCTCCGGCGGGCACTGCCTGTGCTGCTCCACCCGGACCTAGACGCAGAAATCCTCGTCACTCTTCTTTGGCGCGAGGCGAGGCTAGTCCGGGTTGGCAACCAGAGATAAGGGCGCGAGATGGGTGCGCTCCTTTCCAATCCAGGAGTGGGGTTGGCTGGAGCCCCAGCGCCGGCCGTCATACAGTAAGCCATACGCCCCGTTAAAGTGGTGGCTAGAAGGGACGGCTCCTCATTCCCGACAGGTTCTCAGGACGCCGGGTACGTGCCGCGTGGCCGTGAAGGACCTGAATGCACCACTGGGCATGTGCCAAAGACGCTGGAGGTGCCCAGCTTGGGTCGAGCAACGCCGAGCTGCCGTAGTGTCGTGGGCGCGCTTCGGTTTCCTGCAGTAGTACCAGGATCTGAAACGAGGTCGTGGGGCGCCGTCCGCTCTCGGGACGTGATGGCCCCAGGCCCGCGGAAGAAAAGACAGGGAGGCCGGCTATCAGAAAGAGGCCAGGGCGCCCGAAGGTGGCTACGCGCGCAACCTTCCTGACACAGCCCTGGGCCCGGCCGGGTGCCCCGATCGGAAGGGCTCAGAGGGAGGCGCCGTGCTGTTTGTTCCGGCACGGCGCCTACGAGTTCGGGTGTCCAACACGCGGTGAGGCAAGGCGAGGCCGTCGCGCGGGGTCGCGAAACTTCATCGCGCCCGGCCGGCTACAACGACAAGAAAGGAACAACCGTTGGTTTTTATGGGTTAGGCCGCTCCATCTTGGTCGAGGCCCATTATCCCCCTTGCCCCTACTTTGGCGGGATCATACTGGATTTTCAACAGAAAAAAATAAAAAAGGTTAGGTTAGGTTGGTTGGTTAGGTTAGGTTAGGTTAGGTTGGTTAGGTTATTGGTTGAGGTTAGGTTAGGTTGGTTGGGTTAGGTTAGGTTTTTTTTTTTTTTTTTTTTTGTCTTTTCTGAATTTGGATCAGGACCTTTTTTCTCTTTTTGTGTTTTGTACTTGTTCTTTTGTACTTATATCTTTTATTTGGTATACATCTACTTTTCATTTCATATTTTTTATCTTTCATTTTTGTCTTAATTTACTTTATTTATCTAGTTTTTTTCTATTCTATTTTATTTCTACTATGTTTATATTTCTTATTTATAATATTAATCTTTTTACTTTTATAGGTTACATTCTGTTTTATATTATTTTCTTGTCTTAATTTATATTTCTTTAACTTTCTTATCGTTTCCTTATCTTAATTTGATTTATTTATATATATTCATTTCCTTGTCTTAGTACATTTCCCTAAAGTACTATCTGATCTACCTGAACCAAGTCCTCATCAGTGCATGTTCACCTTAATTACATTTCCAATTACTATTATTCTATTTCTTAATACTTTTTAATACTATAATTATTAACTTTTGCCCTTGATATTCTAAATATCGAAGTCATATATCAAATTATGTTCATTATTTCTTTTTGTTCTTTTTTTGCATGCTCGTACTTTTGCAAATTTTTGGAAACTTCGTTTGTTGTTCATAATCGTTGGATTTCGTTCCGAGATATCTGCCAATTTCGGTTGGCCAGTCTTGTCGTTGCCACCAGTTGGACCTCGTCCAGGAGGTCAGGACCTCCGAACTCCCCATCATTCGCATGTCAGGTCGTCCCGACACTTGAAGCCAGTGGGACCTCCAAACCAAAACCCCCATGCCTGTTAGCCTGCCAGCAGTGGACTTAGCTCCACTTCCGATACGGTGGCGTCGACTGCATTGGGAAGAAAACTTAGTGGTTGAGGCTGTTGGCTCCGTAGAGCGCCAGTTCCATTCGTTGGACTCTTGCGGTCCTCTTGACAAGAAACCGGCGCCTTATCGTTCAGTCGTCTTTTGATGCGTGGCCTCCCTTTGAGAAGGTCCCCGCCTTGTTCCCTCTACACCGCGTGTGCTAGCAAAAGGGTCAAGGGCCGCCCGCTCAACTATTTGGGCAATGTCCTCCCTTGCCTCTAGGATCAGGTTGAGGTCACTCTGCGTCCAGGGGACCTTGGTCCTATAGATCTTCAGCCCGTGCGGGTACTCAAGTGCCATCCCTAGGCCCAGGGCCAAGCTGCCTTAAAGGTAGGAAATCTCACTTAATTTTGTTCTAATTTCACTTCATCCCAAATGGATTTCCCTCCTACTTTATTTATTTTGTCCGTCTGTGAAGTCTTTATGGGCATGTAAATCCGCCCGTCCTCCAGACGACGAACTTCGGCCCTATCAATTTAGCCGGGTTGTAACTCGGTATGGGGCCGTTGGACCTGGGTCTCCTATCCCCGCTGAGGCAGCCTCTCTTTATCTGTAAGAGTGGCCGCTTGATCCTAAGATCCGGGGAGAATCCCAGCGAGCAAAGGGCCGAGATTTGCGGACGTCCTTACGCCTAATGTCCCCAGTTCACTATTTTTTTTCAGGGTAGGGCACCCGAGCAGCACGTCCACGTCACGCGCTGCTGTATCGACAGTCCCTCTAGGGTGTCAAAGGTCGCTCAGTCCCCCGATTGAGAAATGGTCCCATTCATGAGCTCCGCTATCCTCTAACCCCCCTTCTGATCCGTCCAGCTTACCACAATTCTTGGCGTTGAGATCCCCGCCAAGCACCACTCCGTCCTAGCCCTCGCACCTTCATGTGTTTTGGTATTGCTATGGAACTTCTGGTTCAGGTACATGACACCACTCCACCTCCCGCCCGTTTCTCACTTGCGACTGCGACGTTGGTGTTATTGATCGTCTGGGTGATGTCTTCCATCGAACAGCACAATAGGCTTTTACGGCACATTTGTCGTCATATTCCATCCATTACCGTTCGTGCACTGGATACTACGCATTTACCTTCGGCCGTATGGTTCTTGCAGCAGCGCAAACCTGTTTTCGCTGCTGCTCGTATTACTGGCCGTGTAACCTCCTTCTCTGGAGGTTTCCTGGATCGCGTGGTACCGCAACCCCGACGCTGTTGTCCGACTCGGCCATCTTGCAATGCGCTTGGACGACCCAGCCAACTGTCCACTTTCTTCTGGTCACTCGGCTAACGCGTTGTGGTCCCGCCGTGGCCTTGCTCGTGTTCAATTTTTGCCGTACTCCCCAGCTAACCACTCTGCGCATTTCGCTCCTGAGATTACCCACATTGTACCATCCACCGTCTCGTGCAACTCTTGTTCCCTCGACACGAACACTGTACCGACGGGGACTGGTCCAAACGCGACCGCTGCAAGTCGACGTGCACCATTCCGTCCGTGAAGTTCCCATACTTGGGGTGAAACTCTTGGACTCATTCTTTGGGTGCGGGTTCCTCGCTCCCTTTCTTACTTCCTTCCATCCGATCTCTTCCTTTCTAATATTTCTCAACAACCCTGGTTTGTGTTCAGCCTTAATTTTGTTCGTCGCTGTTGTAATTCATCCCTCCTTTACCAATTAATGGTCTTTGTTAATTTCCTAAATTTATTGTCATCGCTCCTTTTCAGTCTTTTCCCTCCTTTCATAATTCTTCTTTCGACTTCATCCATTATCCTTTCCTTCTTTTACCTTCAACTTTATCTATTCAATCCTTCTCTCTTGCATTCCTGTCATTCTATCTTCTCTATACTTCACACTCATGTCAACCATTCAGGTAGGTGAGCCAGGGAGTGTGATGCTGTTTAAATAGTTGTTTCGGACCGGCTACACTCGCATCGTTGCCCTATTCTTTCCTTCTTTCTTCCATTCTTTTACTTAACCTCATCATTCCTTTTAACTCTTTCATCGTTCTCCATTTAACTCTATCTTTTCCTAGGCTATTTCGTTTTCTCTTTATTATTTCTTCATCCCTTCATCTTTTGCGCTTTCAACATCCTTCTTCCTTTCGTCTATTCTGTTCTTACATTCATATCTATCTTGATTCTTTCATCTTTCCCATTTTTTGTTTTCCTTAACCTTCCCTCAGTTTTCAAATTCCTCTATTTTTCTGAGCAATCCTCGTCCCTTTTGCATTCACGTTCTGTTGTGTGTGAGTTTAGAAGGCCTCTCCTCTAGAAACCTTTACCATCTCCCCTCTTTGTCTTTAATTACTTGCCAACTTTTCTTCTTGGGGTTGTGGTTGGGTTGAGAAGCAGTATGAGGAGGAGGAGAAAATTTCTCGTCTGTCCTCACCTTTATCGTGATCTGTTTACCTTCTCTTCTCCTTTCCCATTCCCACTCTTCTTACAGTCCCTTTTGCTCCCCGTTTTCAGTGGGGCCGTCCCTACTTCCTGACCTGGAGACAGTTTCGGTTTTCCTTTGTTGTTCTGATCTCTTAGCCATTCTGTTCCGAAGACATGTTAGGGAAAAATCGTCTTATAATGAAATAATTATAATAATAAAAATAAAAAAGATTCTTAATTTTGTCAACTAGAATAATCTTATTTTAACCAGAAATTTTGAAAATAGCCAAGTCCTCTTGCAATTCCAACAAAAAGTTTTCACGAGTTTCCTACCCTCGTACAGTCCGAGTTCGTTTTGTCCAATGTAGAGCGCGTTTTTTACTCTTTTGTTCAAGGTTCGGAGCGTCCCAACAAACTTATAAAGAACGCCCTTATTCGTTAACTTAATTCAAAACCAACTTATTTAATAATAAAATAAATCTTAATATAAATAAAGTCAAATAAACTATACAATAATTTATATGAAAGATTGGTCGGCTGCGCACAACACCGAAACCTCAAATCGGTCACTATCTGCCGAGATACAGACGATCAAAGTTTTCGGCTTGATGTCGTCGATTTTTGCGATTTTTATCTCAGCTTTGGATCGCGAACACACGGGTCTGAGCACCTCAGTCACTTGCTCTGGGGACATATGGAACTCTTTCAAACGATTTTGATGGGATCTGTGGCAACTCGGACGTCGAACCTCGGGTTCACCTCTCCCTTTTGGTTCCGGATTCCATACTCTTATAAAGGGGAGGGCTCTCAAATCAAAATATATTAAACCAATTGTATAAAATTTTTGTACTTGCTCCTCTACTATCGACTTTAAATTTTGAACTACAATTAATTTTCAAATTTTTCTAAGTCCAATCGTAAATGACATCAATATGACTCTCCTGTATGAAAAATCTCAAAATTTAATTCCTATAACTTTGTTTCTTAATATTTTCTGAAATTTGTAAATGTCGAAAAATGCCAAGTTAGTGCAATTTTGAAATTTTGAAATTTTACGATTTTATAAATTCATTTTAAAATTTAATTTTAAACTTACAATGTCTTGAAATGCATAACTTTGGTTTCTATATTTTACATGAAAATTTTTGAAAATGTCCTGTAGAACAAAAACAATTTTAAAATTTTAAATTTTTCAAATTTTTCTCAGTTTCTTTTGTGATTTGACGTCACACTTTGACTGTTTGAACTTTAGAAATTTCCAAGACTTAACTATATCCTTTGGGATGTAATACAACGATTTTCAAGGACTAATTTATTTTTAGATCTATCTTACATAAATTAAATTTTATTTACAAATTAAAAGCCAAATTTTACGTTTAGATACGTAAAACAGTTAAAGTTTCGTTTTGTCTATAACTATGTCAATATTTGTGCAAAATTCTGAAATTTTGTTTTATCCTAGATCCTAATTCATTAACCTAAAATAAATATAGGTTGTCTGAAATTTCCTAATAGATTTTCAAAACTAAATTATTAACTAAAAACTTTGCAAGTCCATTCTTGAGTTCCTTCCTTTGCAGTCGAAACGCTCCCGGCTCCTCCGTCCACACCAGTGTCTGCTGTATTTCCGCTGCAGGTTCCGTTCGATTGCTGAACCGTGAACTTATTTTAGTTTTCTCAGCCGTCCTTTGAAAAATCTCTTTCACTGTGGGGCATGGACAACAAATCCACAAAATGGTCGTCGCTTTAAGCCGACGAAACTGTCCGAGCCGTGGTCAAAAACGTTTTGACTAGTCCTCATTTTAACTCCGATTTCACTGGTTTTTTTGTTAGTGCTGTCGCCGCACAGTTCGACACAGGTATTTTCAAACATATCCACTCACGTTTTATAGGTGCGGGCGATAAAAATGGCTTGGGACAGGCGCGCGTTCGACTAGGTTAGGTTGGATTAGGTTAGGTTAGGTTAGGTTGGGTTAGGTTAGGTTGGTTAGGAGTTGGTTGGTTGGGTTAGGAGTTAGGTTGGGTTAGGTTAGGTTGGGGTTAGGTGGGTTGGGTTAGGTTGGGTTGGGTTAGGTTAGGTTGGGTTGAGTTAGGTTGGGTTAGGTTGGGTTGGAGTTGGGTTAGGTTGGTTGGGTTAGGTTGGGTTAGGTTAAGGTTAGGTTAGGTTAGGTTGGGTTAGGTTAGGTTGGGATTAAGGTTAGGTTAGGTTGGTTGGGATTAAGGTTAGGTTAGGTTGGGTTAGGTTAGGTTAGGTTAGGTTAGGTTGGGTTGGGTTGGGTTAGAAGTTGGGATTGGGTTAGGTTAGGTTGGTTAGGTTGGTTGGTTAGGTTAGGTTAGGTTGGGTTATTAGGTTAGGTTGGGTTAGGTTGGGTTAGGTTAGGTTGGTTTTTTTTATTTTCCTGACTGGTGGATCAGGGACCTGCAATAACTCTTTTATTGTTTTCGTGTTCTTTTTTGTACTTTGGCTCTTTTTGGTTGTTCTGCATGTTCTTTTGTACTTATCTTTATATTATTATACTATTTTCATAATATTATATTCAGTTCTAACTTACTTTTATTATTTCTTCTTTTTATTCTACGTTTAGTTTTGCACTTTTGTCTATTTTGCTTTTAACTTTACTCAGTCCTAGGGCATTTAACATATTCTTACAATTCCTTTGCAACATTTATCTTTTGTACATTCTTAACTATTTTCTTATATTTCTACAAATTTTACATTACCTCCAATTACATTTCCTTATTACTACCATTAACCTACTTCTATTTATATTACTAATATTAAATGCATATATTCTTATGATATATGACTAATATTATAAGTCTATTTCTCTTATTTATCTACTTCAATTTTGTTTGTAAATTTAGTGAAGCTGTTGTGCTTGGAAACTATTAGTGGTAAATTTACTATATTAACTTCTTCCCTATCTCCCGTGCCAGGCTCTTTCTCCCCTTGAACATCAGGCACTCATGAAAGGTGCCGGAACTCTGAACCTCCCCATCCCTCGCATGCCAGGTTATCCCGACATTTGAAGCGATCAGATACTCCAAAAGCCCCATGCCCTGTCAAGCCTGCCCAGCTGTGGACCGGTTCAACCTCCTAATGGTGCGGTGCGCATCGTCGCGTTCAGGAAGAAGAGGCTTGGTGGTCCGGCTGTTGGCTCGTTGTTGGCGCCGATTCCATTCGTCAATGGACTCTTGCCGAAGAATCCTCTTGACGAATGAACCGGGCATTTATCGTAGTCCGGTCGTCTTTTAATCCGCGTGGCGCCTCTTTCTTAAGGTCCGCCCTTTCGTTACCCTCCACCCCCATTGCCTAATCCGTAGAGGTCAGGGCCGCCCCGTTTCTCAGTTTAGCGGCATCCTCCTTGGCCTCTATGGCTCAGGTGTAAGTCACTACACGTAGTGTCTCTGGGCAGACCTCGAGGTCACTTATAGGTTGTAGCTCGTGCAGGATCTTTGGTGCCACCCGATGGCTCTACGGAGGGCCAGCAGTTCAGCCTGGTAGACGTGCAGAATCTCCCAATTTTGGTTTTTTGTTACTTGTTTCGGCGGCACCGTCCCAAATGGCAATGCCCTCCAACTTCCCTAATTTTGCTTCCATCCGTGAGATATTTATGGTGGGGCTTTCTTGGGAGACTTCTTCACCCCCGGCAGACGAACTCTAGCCCTACCAGCTCTCTCCAGGTGTGGCAATTTGGTGTGGGCACCGGACGCTCAAGTTCCCGGTCTCCAATCACTCCTTGGAACAGGCCCTCTTTCCTCGTAAAGGTGGCCCTTCCAGATCTAGGTCCAAGGTGTCCCAGCAGGCAAAGGGCCAGTTCAGCGATACCGTCCGATATGCCCTATTGTTTCTGCACGAACCACGTTGCCATATTGGTGCCGGACCCTGGACCTTGTTGGTCGCTGGGGCCCAGGCGCTCCCGCATTCTAGACGACCGCTCCCGACAGCGGTGAATTGCCCTGGTGATCTCGGGTTCGGGCCCCAGTGTTTTGGCCGCTCTACTTGCCTTTAATGTTTCGGACCTTACAGACATTCTTTATATGGCTATTAAAGGTTAGCTTTTGTCATTGAATTAGGAACCTTCAACTCCTGGACCAATCGAATTTCCCCGCCCATGCGAGAACCGGGGTGTCGTGCTTAGCTTCCTTGTTGGAGCATTGCCTTAGTTTGTGGGCGCAAATTTGGTTTGTTTCGCTCCCCAGTTCTCACCGTGCGAGGGACCGTTAGCCTCTTCCTGGACCTCTACCGCTCGATCCCCGGAAATCACCAGAACAATATCGTCCCAAAAGCCTGTGCAAAATGCCTCTTCCATCAAGCTCTACCGAAGGGGTTAAGCAGGTTCCAAAAGTTGGGCCACCATTGACCTTGACGCATCCCTTTCTAGTGGTCCTCTCCCATTTCCTCTCCGGAACCTGACGCGCCTTTCTATCTTGAAGATAGCTATCTACAGTCGCCTCAGGTTCCCAGGCATTGTCTCCGCCAGCCTGCATCATGGGCCAGCCCAGGCATTATCAAGGCGCCCTCTTGTCCAGTGATTCCGACGGTTGGCCGTTTTCGAAGGTCTCTCGACATTTTCCACTAGATCATGGGGCGTCCTCGATGATCGTTGTGCTAAAGCCGTACTACTTATACTGGTGGCCGGTGACGTCCATGATACGTCCGGGATCTTCTCCAAATCTTTCCCAGGACTGCAAGAAGACCAATGGGTCTGGGACTTAGGATCGTGTAGTCTGCCCTCCCGGCTTTCGCAAGAACACTACCGTCGCCTCCTTCCGCTTCGGGGAAGTGTGAGGCGAGCATGCGTTCGATCGCCAAGGGAAGAGATCGGTGGACGGGGTGTTGCGGCCGGCATATGTCTGCGGTGAATCCGTCTTCCGGGGCCTTCTTAGGGTTGAAGCTAGATGCCGACCACTTCGGCTCCTCCTGCCGTAAGGTGGGTCATGTTTCACCATGTGTCTCCTTGTTTAACTTTTCGCTACCTCTCTCCAAACTTGTGGCAGCACCGTCACTATCAACCCTATCTTCCGGATAAGATCTCGCTAGGACCCTGGCTGATTCTTCATCTCCCCTAGGGTTTTCCCTCCACAGACTATAGGGGAGTTCTTCCTGTCTGACAGTTCTGTTGATCCCTGAAACTCCATCCCCATGGACTCTCTGCCTGTTTGGGCAGAAGTCCTTCCAACTGGAGGTCTAGGCCTTTCTTGCAGCCAGCTGGTAGGTGTTTTGTGGGTACTTGAACCCCCTCCGCTGACTTGCGCCGCCTGATGTGCAGCGCTTTTAGAACTTCTCTTTGGACCGTACTTCATTCCCGGGCATCCTTTTCCTCCTCTCTTGCCTGGGATGCAGTTGTCAAGACTTCCGTTATGGCGTTGCTTAATTTTAGTTGCTTGGTCTAATTGGTTTTATGTTAATTTTGACTATGTTGTCCGAAATTAAATTTTTGTTGGTCAACGACTGTGTGAGTTCTCAGCTCCTCCAGTTTCTTCTTGGTGTTATAAATTCTTGTTGTGTTTTTGATGTCTGTGCCCTCATTCTCCAAAACATATCGAAGAATTGCCTGTGGTCCAACGGTGATCTCATCTGAGAGTCCCCAGTTCCTACTTTCAGGAGTAGAGCCCCGGAGGCCGTCACATCCACACAGCTGCTGGAACCTGGCTCCTCCCGAAGGTGTCAAATGTTGGCTCATTCCCCAGTTGAGGATTGGTCCCACTCGTCTATGGCTAACGCTGCTTACCCCCTCCTGTCCGTTTTCGCTTCCCACCACAGGTTTTTCGCGTTGGGTCCCGCCAAGTATCACCTACCGTCCTCAGGCCCTCAGAGCAGCTTTGGTGTGTTGGGATGGTGGGATGGGCTATCGCTCGGTCACCCACCGCCCCCACCTCCCGAGGACCCGGTTCTCACTTCCGACTGCGACGTTGGTTGTAGTCAGGTCCGGTCTGGTGATGTTTATGGTGTCGTCGAAGCACAATAGCGGACTTTACGACGGCGTTTGTCGTCGTCCCACTGCCCGTTCTTGTGCCTGGATGCTGCCTCATCTTCCCAATACGGCCGATATATGGTTCGCACCATTGCGAGCCGTCTTGCCTCTGCCCTCCCCAACAATTCAGCCGTAAGTTCGCTTCTCTGAGTTTGCCTGGATCACGCGATCCTGCGGAGACCCTAGTGCCACGATCCAGCCCGCCATCTTGCAATTACTTGCGACCGAGCCAGATTGTCCCCTTCCTCCACAGCGCTCCGGCTAAACCGTTGTGGTCCCGCCGGTCGGCCTTTGCTCGTGTGCAATTTTGCCTGGCGTCCCTCGGCTAACCACTCGGCCATTCGCTCCTGGGTGTGGACCCAGTGGCTGCACATCTACCGTTTCGGTGCATAGCCGTTTCGGGTGTCCATACCCCCAGACATCTGGGCACTGCACGAGGGGACTGGTCGTGGACTGCGACGCGCTGCAGATCAACGTGCACCACCCATCGGGCCGTCTCCATACTGGGTGATCCCTCAGCACCACGTGTGTCGTGTGCGGGTTTCTGGTCCCTCTTCTGACCTTCTCCATCCTTCTTTCATCCTTGCCAGTCTTTCCACAACCCCGGTTTTGGGTCTCAATGCCTAACAATTTCGTCATCAGTTTTGTAGCTCATGACATCCTTTAAAATTACTAGGGGTCTTTGTTTCACATCCTCAATTTCGGCTTTCGTTCGCTCCTTTCAGCCTATCTTTCCTTTCATTAGTTCCTCTTTGTACTACATCCTATTATTACTTTTCTGTCCTTCACCTTTTTCTTTGTCTATCTTCAGTCCATCCTCTCTTGCTCTTACGTCATTCTTATTTTCTCAATCCTTGCTCCTGTATCATTCTCATCACAGGTGACAGCCATGAGTGTTTGCCAGATGTGGTGAGTGTCACCCTTGGGCAGCTGCCACCTCGCGTGGAATTTCTCCATTCTTTCATCCCTTTCTTCCATTTTGTCTAAACTTTTCATTTCCCTTTCATGTTCTTTCCTGCTCTAATGATTTTCGATTTTCTTCCTAAACCTTTGGCTATATTCTCCTATTATTTTCCTGTATTCTATCACCTTCCTTTCATTCCTCTTCTCCTCCTAAGTTTTCTTATTCTTTCACCTTTCAACTTTTAATCTCCTGGCTTCATGTTTCTTTGTTCTTTTATTATTTTTACTAGATCTCTAAAGCATTTATCCTCCATTCTTGCCTCTGTTTATTTTTAGTCGTTTCAGGTGCCTTCTTGCTTCCTTGAAAATTTCCTCCTCACCTTTTGTTTGGAACCCCTCCATCCAGAATTTCTTTGTCTGTGGACCTTTTCGCTTAACCAGGGTTGGGAGACGGAAGGGTTTCTTCTGCGTTCCGTTGTCTTGATGGTGACACAGTTTACTCCTCTCCTTTCCTTTACTTTTCCCCTCTCCTGCCTTCTCCTCACCTTCCTTTCTTCCACATTCAACCTTGGAAGAGGAGCCTTCTCCTTCGGGTCTAGGGACGGCTCTTCCCATACCCTGGCCTTGGTTTGTCCTGATTTCCATTTCGGAAAACAGGTCAATCGTGTTAAAAACAATAAGAGGTCAAAATAAACGAAATAAAGTGAAATATTAATAATCTCTTATTTCAATTTAGTCACTAAGGTCAGTTTTATATAAATTTTGGTGTCTGGTAAAATGTTTTTGACCAGTATGAGAAGGTACTGGTCCAGTCCACAACTACGTCTCTGTTGAGTCTTTGCTTTTTAAAACGCGTTTTTGGTAGGACAGAGCTGGCCCTGTTCAAACAAGTCAAAGTTAAATTTAACTGCTTTCACTAATATATCACACCATTGTAAGTGCTTCAAGAGACAGTTTTCATAGCAACTATGCTTATATTATACGAACATATTACAAAAAAATACAAAACACGAAAACATAAAATAAAAAAAAAAAAAATATAAAAATATAAAAATCAAATTTTTCCCTCAATTTTAGTCTTTAGTATGGTGCGGAAGACGGGCTAAACACTAAAGTAAAACCGCAGCTCAATACGTTTCAAAATGACGGTTACAGAGGGTTTAAGTTTTCCGGTTTTGACGGGTAATAATTTTGAATTTAGCTAAATTTCCGGTTTCGGTCTCCCAGAGGTGCAGTCTCAGATTGTGGTTGATGTCGAGATCTTGGTGACTGTGTATGTTTGTGGACACTCTTATCTAGTAGGCGTCCGTCGCAGTTATATTTTAGGCCTCGTCGAGATCGAACCTCACCTCCCAAACCTCTGGGTTGTCCTGTTGCCGGAGATAACGTCGTTACAAGAACTCTATGAGAGTTCACGACTCTACCTCGACTTTGTATATCCTCAATAAAGAATAATTTTTTGGAGGGACTCTACAAAATTTTGGGATCTCCGGACTTAAATTTTTGACTTTGAGGTTGCAAAATTTTCAAGTGTCATTTAGGATCTATTTTAAAAATTTTTAAGTCCAAGTAGCTAATTTGAAAATTTTACAAGTCCAAAAACATATTCGAAATTTTACAAGTGGATTTTAAAGATTAAATTTTCTAAGTCAGGTCATCTCGTCACAACGTCATACGACTTGTGATGACGGTTTTACTCGAACTTAGGGAAATTTTCCACAATTTCGTGGGTCGATATCTCGCTTCTATTAGTCCGATTTCCCAATTCTTTGTGCCATTTATTTACTCTACTATATTCTATAATAAAATTTCCATTTTTCTATAAAATGTTACATTTATTTACGTAAATAAGTCATTTTACAAAAAATACAAGGCGATTTTGTCTAAGATTGAATTTTCAGACTTATTCTTATCATATTTTTAAAAAATCTAAAATCTTTGATCCCCCAGTTGTTAGATCCAGTTTCGGAACCGGTCCGTTGGTCCGATCGTCCAAATCCCCAGGTGGCGCTCTTCACTGCGCCGGTGGTCCCCTCGTCAGAACGGGTGCAAAAGGCGGGCCGTCCGGCGCGGTGGCTTGTGTCGGCCTAACGGGCCCGGAAAACGTTTGTCGCTTGGGGATTGGGGATGTTCTCCCCGCCGGGCACCGTGAAACAGGCGTTGGGCCGTTTTGATATCTGCGGGGATTCAACGCATCCGCAGGTTCCCTCCCGACCGACCAGATGGGTCGAGGCCCCTGGTGGGCGCGGACTAAACAGGGAGGCGGAGCGCGGCGGGAGCGGGGTGGTCGGAGGGTCACTGAATGGCGGGCGTATGTCGAGAGGCGGGTCCGAATGTCGTCTGACGTTCGGCCTCGCCCGGACTTGGAACGGGCCCGGAAGGGGACTTTGGAGGGGGATTACTCGTGGAGCGGCACCGCGTTTAAGGCCGACCGGAGCGATGGCCAGGCTGGCACGTTGCCTGAAGGCGGTTGGCGGGGTTGCTTGCCGAATGTGCGAGAGGTTGAGCGGAACCTCCCTGCCGTCGGTTGGCGCGAGTGGAACCGGATGCGGCCCTACCTCGCAGGGAGCCCGGTGGGTCCGAAGGCCGCATCCAGGGGCTTAGGGGGCGGTGGCCCGGCTAGGGCCGGCCCGGCCCGTGAAGTAGGCCTGGCCCGGACGTCCACAGGAGGCTTTCCGCCTGGTTCCTGCCTTGCCCGCAGGGAGGCGGCCTTTTCCCATCGGAAGCCGGGACCTCCCCGACCGGCCATATGCGGGAGTGTGGACCCTTTAAGAAGGGGCCCACGCCCGGGGAGGTCGGTCAACCCCTTGGCAGCCCGGCCCCGGGCCGGAAGGCTTGGCGCGCCTAAGACCCTGGCCCGGGGAGGTGGGCGTGCCTCGCCTATCCCAAGCCTTAAACCACGCCAACCGGGCCTTCCACCCAAAGGACGGTGAAGGGCCTCTTTGGGAATCGGCCTGCGGCGCCGCCGGTCACCGCGATGGCCGGCCCGGGGTGGGAGCGGCCAGCGGGGACCCCGGCGTGGAAGTGGTGACGGGATGCGGTTCCCGGGGGGTGTTTTGGCACGCCTGTACCTCTGGGCCTCGCAGGTCCGTTCCCACCTCCAAGTGTTGGGGGCATCGAGGAGGCGAAACGCGGCCACCTGGGCCTCGGGCCATAACGGCGCTGTAGTGACGGGCCGCCCTTAAAAGGGCTAAACTTCGTCGTTCGAAAGGAGGGGGGTTCTTGACCCTTCGGAGTACAGGTCGCTGGGGAGGCGTGACGGGTGCGACCTCCCCGCGGGCAAATCCGTCGAGTACGTCGCAGGCCATTCGTGCCGGGCCATTTACGGGCCTCGCCGCCCGGCGAACCCAAATTCGCGCGCTGGGACAGCCGACGCAAACCAGGTTCTACTGCCGGCCTGGGCCCTTGCGCTGGCAGCAACCTAAATTGCCACAGCTGACCGCCGGGGTGCCCTTTGAGGCCGGGATGGAACGCGGACTTCGCACTATTCCGGAGGACCGTCGTCCGGCCTGGGGGCAGGTCTGGCAGGCGTAAAGGCGGGGCGACCCAAAGGAGTCTGGGACGGGCCCGAGGCCGGAATCCGCGGGGGTGACCTCCCTGCGCTTGGGCACCGGGCCTGACGCGAATCCCATCCTCTCCCGGGGAGGCGGAGTCCGCACCACAAGGAAAGGGCGCAAGATTGTCTCCTTTCCCTGGGTTGCCTGACCAGCGGGATAAGGAATGCGCCCCCCATGAAGTGGGCAAGCACGGCCCGCTCCGCAGGCACCAGGCCGGGGTATTGCCGGGCCCTGGTAGGGCACCACGAATACCTTCTTGCTGGAAATGCCCACTTGGGTCAGGCAACGGCGTAGGTTGGGGTGTGTCGTGGGCGGGGATTGGGTTGGGGGTTTGAGGATGGGGAGGGGCGGGAGGTCCGGCGAGGCTGGATGGCCCAAACGGGAGCGCGAGGGGCGGCGCCTTTCCTGAATAGACTGGGGACCCAGGGCGTCGGGGCTCTAAGAAGGAGGCCCGAAGGCCCCGGACGAAACGAGGGCCGTGTCTATCCAGGGGCCAAACCCGGGTCAAACACGGGAACTCTACACAGGGCCCGGGGTCCGCTTTAAGATGCTTCACGGCCAACCTCTTATGTTCAAGCAAAAAATTTTTAGGATTCGGGTTTTGTTAGTTTTCTAATATTGAATTTTCAGATAGGAGTTGGTTGGGTTGGTTAGTATTATTTTTTTTTATTTTTGTTTTTAGGTTGGTTAGGAGTTTTTTTTCTTTTTGTTTTCGGTCTGTGGCCTTTCTTTGTTTTTAATTTGACTTTTTAAATCCTTTTTAACTTCTTTTTTCAACTGATATAATTTACTTATTATTAGGTTCTGTTTTAATTTATTTTTTTATGGTCCTCGTTATTTCTTTTCTTAAACTTACCTTTATGTTCATTAGTAATTAATTCTTGCCTTTTAATTTTAATTTGGCTTTCTTCTTTCTGTATGGGTGGGAATTTTTTTACTTTTGGTTTCTTAAATTATTCTTCTGAATCCGGCAATAAGTTCTTTTCATTTTTTACTTCCATATTAATTTCTCCTTTATTTTTATTTTAATTTTTTTGTTTCTTTATTGTTTGAGTTTGTCCACAATTTTCTTTGGGTGCCTGTAATCCACTCTTTATTTGCAAATTTTAAAGGCTTACTTGTTGTTTCTACGTATTCCGTTTTTCCTTGATTTCGGGCGGTTCTTGGAAACTTAGTTATTGCTGGGTAGGACTTCCTTCCCGGGTTCTCTCATCGGTGTACACCGGGAGCTTTTTCTGTAAAGTTCCCTTGCCCCTTTAAAGTCCGGGGTCCTTCCCCTTTGACGTACGTGTACCCAAAGTCTAAAGGGCTATTTGGGAGGCCCCGTATTAGCATTTTGTCTCCTCCCGTGAATTTCATTAACTGAACAGGGCCCTTTCCCTCTTTTAAAACCTCCCTTTGGAAACCGCCTCCCCGGTACCTAAGGTTTTAATTTTTGGTTCAATGCCCTATTTGACCCTTTTTCCTGCCTGGTTTTGTTTGCAAGGTCTTTAAGCGGCCTGCCTTGGCCTTCGCTCCAGGCAATCCCCTATCGTTCCCGGAAGGCGGTCTCCAAGGTGGACCGGGCTTTTCGGCCGGCACCATGCCCTTGGACCCTCTTTTCGGGGTCCCGGCGCCGGGTTCCGACCCCTTCGCTATTCCCACTCCGCCAAGGAATAGCATGGAGCCGGGTCCTTTCACGTGACTCCTGCAACGCGGTCTCCCTTCCTTGTCGGTGCATCTTTCCGTAATGCCAGTTGATCCTGGACGGGTCCACGGCCCGTCCCCAAACCTTCCTCAAGCCTTTGCCAGCCAATTTGAAGAACACGTCTGCCTACCAGTCTGTTATTGGCGTGCGCTGGGAAAGTCGTTCGTACTTAACCGGTCCCCACACCGGCTCCGCTTCAACCTTTTAATGTCTTCTTTGCTTATCGCAACATTTCACTTCACCCATTGTGGTTCCTATCATTTTCCCACAACTCATTATTCCTAAGCACAATGCCAAATTGGTGTTTAATCCTCTGGTAATTTGTTACCCTCAATTTCTGATTTCCTCAATCTTTCCCACCTTTTTTTCCACTCTATCTTTCATCTTTTACGAACTTTTCATTCCCTGTCCTTTCCGTGTCACTTCTGATTCTACCGTGGTTCAGCCTCGTGGGCACTTGTGAACCGTTTTCCCTTAGACCCCCCCGAGTGTCCCTTCCTACCCGGTTCAGATTTTACTAGATCCCGAACACTTTCCCATTTGTCCCCTAGCATTCCCCAATACTGTCATTCGAATTTCCTTCATCCCAATCCCTTACCGCTTTCTGGGTTCTGCGATCCTCAGTCCAAATTTCTTCCAACTTCCATCCAGTTTTCTTAATTTCTCCAAATTCCCTTTTTCAGCCCTTCTATCCGTCCTTTTTATTCATCCCTTCTCTTTTCCTTTTTTTTTTCCACCAGCTCTTTCTAAGCCTTTTAACATTGGGGGTTTTCCATTTTCGTCATTTCTTAGTACTTTTGCTTTTTTCCTTCTTCTTATCCTTCTTCCTCCCTTTTCACTTCCTCCTTTTTTTCCACTTCTTTATACCTTCCCTCCTACCCATTGCCTTTAACCAATTTTTGCCCCATCCATATCTTCCGTTCTGTCCGTTTTTTGGATTACCCTTTTAACTACTTGTTATTATTTGTTCTTATCTTTCCCTGGTACTTTGCCATTTTAACTCTTCGTTCCTGTTTTGCATTTACCCCTTTTCCGCGTTTTTTCCTTAGGTTTTCCTCTTTCCTTCTCTTCGCTTCTCACCATCTTTAATTTGTTTCTTAATTTCATACCATCTTTTAACTCCCATTTTTATTACTTGAAAATTTTCCCCTCTTGTAACCTTAAATGTTTCTGACCAATTTGCCCAAATCACCTCCTTGCGGAGTTAAGCTTTTTGACTTCATTTTACTCCGGACCAATCCGGTCGGCCCACTTTTTTGGGTTTCCCTGGAACACCTTGAGCGGGATTTTCGTTGTACCTTCAACTCCTGCCGGCCCAGTCCCATTCCGCTTTTTTCCCGGTCTTTCCCCAGGTGGAAACTCTTATGATTCTTGAAAAATAAAGCAAGTTCTTTTTTGTCTTACCTGTTATTCCCTTTTTTTACTAATATTCCAAAATTTCCCTGTTTACCAGAATATCCTATTAAATTAAAAGGTTTTTTCAATTTTGCTTCAACATTTTACCCCAATAAGTTTTGAATTTTAATCCTTCATTAAAAGCTTTTTATTCATAATTCCTATTAAATTTATAAAATTTTTTTTAATGTTAATCTAATTTTTTCCTTTTTTACCCAAACTTAAAAATTTATACATTCCTTTAACTTTTTTCCATTCCTTTGTATTTTTCTTCTAATTTAAAAAAGGTTCCCTATCATACGCCAATGTTTGAAAGATTTCGATGTTTAGCTTTGAAATTAAAATTGGAACATTGTTAACCCCAACGTTCCGATTTTCGCTTGCTTTCTATTTATTAGGAATCTCAATTCCTTTAACCTTTAAGTTTCATTACCTCTTACTCCATGGGCCTTTGGGTGACCTTTATTATTTTCAAATTTATTATCTATTCAATCATTTAGTCCACTTACCTTTATTCCTTTGCTTTGTTCGGTTATTCCTTAAAATTCTTGATGTCTTCAGTCAAATTACTCAAAATTTTTTATTTTAAATTTTTACAATTTTAAATTTCCTCTTAAAATTTTAAAAAATTTCCTCAATTTTTTTTGTTATTCTAATGGAAATTTTGAAATGCCTCATAACAATTTACCATTTTGAAAATCAAATTCAATTTTCTCTTAACTTGTTTATTTGGGTAACAAAATGGCTGTTAGAAATTGAGATTGAAATTTTTTGGTTGAAGTATAAATTCATTATTTAATTTTATTATATTTCTGTAATAAATTAATTTTTATTTCTAATATTTTAGTGAAATTGTTTTGTTCCGTTGTTAGAAAGTCTTTGGAAATTTTTTTGTTTTTTTGTGATTGGTTAAATTTGGTTGAATTTTAAAAATTTAAGAAATTATTAATAATAAAATTAAGTTTTTGGATTTTGTAACTTAGAATAAATTTTTACTTATTAAGGTTAGCAATTGTTGATAGGTTAACAAGGTTTAATAGTTGTTTTTTACCCTATGAAATTTTGTCCATTCAAATTAGCCTTTATATGTCCTTTTTCCTTACATAAACTTAGGTCAAAATTTTCCTATATTATTTCAACCTTTCCTATTTTAAACTTTAACCCAATTAATTTTTTTTCAAAATTTATTCCTCAACCTTTTATATTGCTATTACTTCTAACCTATATTTTATTTTGATTTCAAAATTGGTTTTACTTCAATTACCAAAATTAGGTTCGCAATTGCCGATACTAGACGTTTAAAGTTTTTGGTTCATTTGATTTTCATGGTTATTTTTATTTAAACTGGTTTTGTATCCGATTTGGTAATTGGGTTGGTTATTGCAGGTTACGTCTTAATTGGTTGCAGGCCTTGTCGGGGGAAAGGATTTTAGGTTTGTGGGAGTTGTTGTGGTGATTGGGGTTGGGTTAGTTTAGGTTGGGTTTTTGGTTGGGATTGGTTAGTTGGATAGTTAAGTTAGGTGGGTGGTTAAGGTTAGGTAAAGGTTGGTTGGTTGGTTAATTTTTGACGTTGTCAGGCGGTTAAGCTTTGAAGTTTGTGATTTGTCGGAATTTTGATGTCGTTTTCTGTATGGTTAATTCGTTTATTCCTAATTATTATGGTTATATATTAATTTCTTTTTTGGATTATGGTTGTTTTCTGGTTGGGTTTATGGAGGTTATTATTAGGTTTTAAATGGTTTAGTGTTTTTATTAAATTTTTTATTTTCTACATAATACCTAAAACCTTATTGCCATTTAATTTTAATTTTAATTTGTTTTTTAATTTTTAATGACTTTTATTTAATTATCTTTCAAAATATTTAGTACTTTCTTGGAACTTACTTTTAAATATTTTTTACTTTTCTTTTTTAAAATCAGTCCGGAATACTCCTTAATGCTGGTTTCCACTTGACTTCTTCACAACTTTTAATCACAAATTGGACCGATTCCCCATTCATTTTTTCCAAGGAACTACTTTATTTATTTGAAATCTTTTTCCTGTAATATCTTTAGAATTTTCAAAGAAGCTTTTTTTTCGTGGACATTTTAAAGTTCGTTTTGCTTTGAAATATTGTCTAATAAAGCATTTCTTTTATTTGCTTCCTGGCTAGAATCTTCCTTATTTGACAGAACTAATTCATTGGCTAAATTTATGAAATTTTAAATGATATTACTCCTAGCAGCCTTGCTCCCTTTTGGTCACGCTCCCTTCCGGTCACGTCGGCGGTTCCCTGGATTCGGCCGTTCCGAATTCCGCAATATTCTGATTTATTATTTTCTAGAGCTTTCCAAACCTCTGCTAATTGCCACCAACCCTCAAGCCAAACTTCACCGGCCTCTAATTTCGGCCTCAAACTGTTGGACTCCTTGTTCTAAAAAGTTGCCTTCTAAATTGGTCCAAAGCCCGAACCATAGGTTACCGTCAATTGGGCCCCTTTCAGCCAACATTCAGACGGGGTTCGACACCCTTATATTTAGACAACCCTCAGCAACCCGGTTATTCACCTGATGTGCCGTGGAAGGCCTTACTGGGCTTTAGAGCTTTAGCAACCCAGGAGAAAGGTTAGCTTAGGTGTTGAAGGTTGGCCCCGGCTTGTAAATTTCCTGCCTCCATTCGGGGTTTTGGGTTCTGGTCTTGCCAGGTTGGGGGGTTGGTAGAGTAGTCGGTTCCAGTTCCATTCGAGTTAGGTTAGTTGCTGTTCCGTTACCTGTAGGGATGGTCCTTGTTTGTGCCGTTCCCTTTAAGCCTCCCAGGTAGGGTTCAAAGTTGGGTTGGTTGGTACCCGTGGTTTTCCCTCTTCTTGCCCTGGTTTCTCTTAAGTATGGTATTGGTTGGCTGTTCGGTTACCAAAACTTCACCGGTTTGGCTTGGGCCTATCCGGAGGTTGCGGGTTCCTTGTTGGCTTGCTTTTTTTGGTGGGATGGCCCTTACCTGACTTTGCAAGCCTTACTTTTGGACCTTTTTACGTCATTTCCATTCCAAACTTTCCCCAACGTGAATGCTATTATTATGGGTTGCATAATTTGTTCGCACCTTTTTATGTATTTTCTTCTTTTCCAATTAATTGGTAGGACGGATTTCTATTGGCTCACTTCCTTCATTATCCCGTAGCTTAAATTTTGGTTGTTTTATTCATTGGCCTCTTGTCAATATCCATTTCTTGTTGCTTTCCGTACTTTCCTCTGACCCGTTTACAATTTTGATAGCTACCGGACCGGCTTCTACTCCATGTATTTCCTCCCAAGGGATTCGATTGCTGAAAATTGAGTCTTGCTATCTTTCCCTCGCAGTATTATAAGGCGTTTCGTTAGAGTAAATTGGAAGTGCAAGTCACACTTTTGGGAGATTGGGGGGCTGGCGGCCGCTTACCCCCCGCCTTCCGAGGGCCGTTTTTACCTCCCATCCTTGCTTCGGTTGCCGGTTCCGGTATGTTCATGTCCTTTTAATTTCTCCCAAGCACCTTCAAATTTGCCGATTGCCGTTTTAACTTGGGTTCCTCACGTTTTTCCCGCATGGCGACTTTTTGGTTTCTGTTGTTTGGGTTTCCTTTCATTCTCCGCTTTTGAAAAGCCCCAATTCTACCGGGCCCTTTTTTTTGGGGCCCCCTTTGAACCCCCCCTTGACCCTTCCCCCCAATTTGCCAATTGGGTTTCCCCCCTTTAAATTACCTCTCCTGGCACTTTCCCCTTTTTTCCCTTTCCAGCCCCGAGGGGCCTTATTTATTTTTTAAAATTTTTTTAAGGTTAGGGGAGGAGGAGGGGGGGTTTTGGGGAGGGGGGGGGGGGGGAGGGGAGGGGGGGGTTGTTGGAGGGTTAGGTTAGGTTAGGTTAGGAGATTCAGGTTAGGTTGAGTTAGGTTGGGTTAGGTTAGGTTAGGTTAGGTTGAGGTTAGGTTAGGTTAGGTTGGGTTAGGTTGGAGGTTGGTTAGGTTAGGTTGGAGTTAGGTTAGGTTAGGTTAGGTTGGAGGAGTTGGGTTGGTTAGGTTAGGTTGGAGTTGGGTTAGGTTAGGTTGGAGTTGAGGTTGGGTTAGGTTAGGTTAGGTTAGGTTGGGTTAGGTTAGTTGGTTGGGTTAGAGGTTGGGTTAGGTTAGGTTGGGTTAGGTTGGGTTAGGTTGGTTAGGTTGGGTTGAGGTTAGGTTGGGGTTGGGTTAGGTTGAGGTTGGGTTGGGTTAGTTGGGTTGGTTGGGTTAGGTTGGGTTAGGTTGGGTTGGTTAGGTTGGGTTAGGTTAGGTTGGGTTGGGTTAGGTTAGGTTGGTTGGAGTGGGTTAGGTTAGGGGTTGGAGTTAGGTTAGGTTGGGGTTAGGTTAGGTTAGGTTGGGTTGAGTTGGGTTAGGTTAGGTTAGGTTAGGTTAGGTTAGGTTGGGTTAGGTTGGGTTAGGTTGAGTTGGGTTAGGTTAGGTTAGGTTGAAGGTTAGGAGGTTAGGTTGGGTTAGGTTGGAGGTTGGGTTAGGTTGGGGTTAGGTTGGTAGGTTGGAGGCTGGGTTAGGTTGGTTGGGTTAGGTTAGGTTAGGTTAGGTTGGGTTGGGTTAGGTTAGGTTGGGTTAGGTTGGTTAGGAGGTTAGGTTAGGTTGGGTTAGGTTGGAGGTTAGGTTGGGTTAGGTTAGGTTAGGTTAGGGTTGGGTTAGGTTAGGTTGGGTTAGGTTAGGTTAGGTTGGGTTGGTTAGGTTAGGTTAGGTTAGGTTAGGGTTAGGTTGGGTTAGGTTAGGTTAGGTTAGGTTAGGTTGAAGTTAGAGTTGGGTTAGTTGGTTAGGTTAGGTTGGGTTTTGGGTTAGGTTAGGTTAGAGTTGGGTTGGTTAGGTTGGTTGAGGTTAGGTTAGGTTAGGTTGGGTTAGTTAGGTTGGTTGGGATTAGGTTGGGTTAGGTTAGGTTAGGTTAGGTTAGGTTAGGTTAGGTTGAGTTGGTTGGTTAGGTTAGGTTAGGTTGGAGTTAGGTTAGGTTGGGTTAGGTTAGGTTAGGTTGGAGTTAGGTTGGTTAGGTTGGTTGGTTAGGTTAGGTTAGGTTAGGTTAGTTAGGTTAGGTTAGGTTAGGTTAGGTTGGTTAGGTTGGAGGTTAGGTTGAGGTTAGGTTGGGTTAGGTTAGGTTGGGTTGGGTTAGGTTGGTTAGGTTGAGGTTGGGTTAGGTTAGGTTGGGTTGGTTAGGTTGGAGGTTGGGTTGGGGGTTAGGTTGGGGTTAGGTTGGGTTAGGATTGGGTTAGGTTAGGTTGGGTTGGGTTGGTTAGGTTAGGTTAGGTTGGGTTAGGTTAGGTTGGTTGGGTGGTTAGGTAGGTTAGGTTGGGTTGGGTTAGGGTTAGGAAGGTTTTAAGGGTTAGGTTAAGTTGGAGGTTGGTTGGGTTAGGTTGGTTAGGTTGGGTTGGGTTGGGGAGTTGGGGTTGGGGTTGGGTTGGTTGGTTGGGTTAGGTTGGGATTATTAGGTTAGGTTGGGTTAGGTTGGGTTGGTTGGGATTAGGTTGGGTTAGGTTGGGTTGGTTGGGTTGGTTAGGTTAGGTTGGTTGGTTAAGGTTTTAGGTTAGGTTAGGTTGGTTGGGTTAGGTTGG
>JAGSMT010000529.1:0-62421 GCA_029286875.1 Lamproptera curius
AAGTGGTAAGATAAATTACAATAACTTTACTAATACCGTTGGCATTCCATTCAATACTAATGTTTTTTGTAATCTTTTTAAGCAAAATTCTAATAATTTCCCAAATCTTTAACTTTATTTATAATAAAACTATTTTTTGTAGTCTTTCATCATAAAATGAAGATATAAGTTCACGTTCATTTCAAATTTCTATAAATTGTAAATATGAAATGGGTGTTTTCTTAAATAAATAAATCTGATTAAAAATTCTAAATAATGAGTTGATTCTAAATTCCTTAGTCTTCATTTCCTCAACCTTTTTTTCTGGTTTATCCTTTTTTTTATTTTCGGTATAATAAATTTTATTGTTGAACAACTTAGGATGGTTTCTTACTCCCTCTTAGAATATTTTTGTGGTAAGATTATTCAAAATTTTTCAACTTTAAAATATTGTTTGTTTATAAGGTAAAAAGAACCTGCAATCAAATAACATCCTACTCTCTTGTGTTTTATTTTATCACTACATACTTAGTAAAAACAAAGTCGCGTTGCTGCTGTCCGTCCTTTTTTATTATGTTATCTTCAAACCGCTTTTTGATTATATAACTAGAAATATTAAATTTTAAGATAATTTCGAACGGAACTATCATAAATCTTTAGGGAACAAAATCATGTTTTCGTAAAATTTCAGTCGCGTTTTTCTCGAAAGGTCGACCAAAGGTAAAAAACACCAAATGTTTATTTTTGAAATTTTGATAATTAATTAATATCTTTTTGTCATAACTTTTGCAAAAAAATCCGTTTTTGTTTGTTGGAAAATCCAAACTTGGGGGCGTTATAAGGACAACGTATGGGCCGTGGTTATCCCAACAAATCTATCTCTATAAAAAGCCAAAAATGGCTTAAAGTTCTTCCACACCTCAGTTAAGCTCCGCTGTTGGTGGCTGTGGTTTCTCTTGAAGCGGGTTCCTCGTGCCCCAAACAAAATCCCCTCCATAGCAGACCCTCCCCGGCCTCTGGGCGTCTCGACATAAATCTTTCTAAAAACTGGCTTAAAAACTCTGGACTCACCAATAAAAAAATTGACTCCCAAGCGTCGTCATTCCAGTGGTAGTGTTTGCGAGCAAAATTGACTTGACTACTCTACCGTGGGAAGTGGGCCTCTGGGGCAAAGTGGCTTTTCACCTTAACCTTTCTCTTTTGCATTTCCAGAACCTCTTGGGCTTGCTCCACCCCAGAAAGTGAGGGTTGATTTCGCACACAGGACCCATGCTGTCCGGTCGGGAAACCCGAAACGGTTATCCGACTTTGATGCTCTAATGCTTGGGCCCTTGGTAGGTGCGTCTGGTTTCAATTAAATAGCAGCCCTGGAGCTTGGGTGGCGTTAAGATCGGCATTCTACGATAAACAAAACAGTCACGGTCAAAAATTCAACAAAACCCTAAATTTAAACTGAATTTCAATGTAAATTTTTTAGCAGTGTGAAAAAAGATTATTAACAATAACGAAAAAACAAATTAAAAACTTTAAATACGTTTTTTAATGATAATTTAAATACTTGGGCCAGTATGTAAATTATAAACAAAATTACAACGAAATATTAAACCGTTTTTTACGTTATAAATTTGCCAAATTTTCCACTCAAAGCTCATTAAAAAATTCAGCAAACGCCAAATCCACGATTCCCAGCCTTTGAACACAACCCGGACCTACTCCTACACTAAATCCATTGACGACCTCGGCTTCTCCTCCAACCTTTCCCACTCAAATTCTTACTGGTCATGGATATCACAAGGCCTTCAAAAGTTTTAATATCGTTGCGTTGACAAATCCCTGTGACTACAACGCTCTCAGACATTGTCATCTTTTGGAGCACTTTCCCGTTTGCCAACCGAATGGTTCCATAGTTGCCGGTAATCTAGGGTGTCACCTTTTCAGCTTACTGACATTATCCGTAAACCAACCGCGTTTGATTTCCACCTCTTTATCAATTAATTAATTGAATAATAATAATCTTATATTGTTAACAATCTCCATAGGATGGCTAAAAATAAATAAAAAAAAAAAAAAAATTTTTACTATAATATACATGTAAACATTGTTTTGAATGCGTTCTTGTTTGGCTTTTTTTTGCTTGTCTTTTATAGTGTTGATTAATTACTGTGTTGAAAAAAACATTTTATAAATTTTTTTCCCTGTTTTAAATTTCTTTGTTGAATTAGTTCTTTTTTTTCATTTTTTCTATTTTCTCATGGTTTGATTGATTTGTCCCTTTACTATAGTACCAATATATAAAAAAAAAACTTTTCTGTTGTTAGTTTTAAGTAATTAAAGGATAAATTATGGATATTGTATCAAATACAAATTCCGAGTAATGTATATTTTTGTGTTAAAAAATAAGCTGTAAAATAAGCTAGAACAATTTAAACTGCGATGAAGAACAATAAACGTCTGCGGGGTGTACCTCTGACCAAAAAAAAAAAATAAATTTTCCACGAGTATATATATGTGTGTATCCTGTACCTAAAGTGACCAGGGTTCTTGTTAAACTGGGTTTTGGGACAAAAGAACCTTATTTAAAATTTTCTTTGGAGCCATTGGGTTTTGGACCTTCCCCCCTGGGTTGGGTTGGTGGGTGGGTATGTATTTTAATTAACTGTTTTTATGTCACTGTTGTTTTTGGACCCAATCTATGGTAGCTACAAAACAAATTCTAAAAATTCGATTATGGGTGTGGGTCATTTGGTGCACTAATTCTTTCATTACTCACTTTCGAGCTGGGCTCGGTTACGATATATTCACTTGGACTATTCTATTTTTTTTTGTTTTTCGAAAATAATATCATTATTTATATTATTTGTGCATGCTTTAAATTTATAATTGACAAAATTTGTAAATTGATGTATTTATTAAGTCAATAAATAAATATCGTCAGTTTCCCAAATTATCAATTTCATGCACATTGTAAACGCTTATTATAAATCATCATCATCAGACGTGAGACCACCTTGAACGAGCCATTAGGGGTTTTGAACTGTCTATCATGCTGGTCCAATGCGGGTAAGGTGGGTGGACTGACTTTTTGCTGCCCATTCGACGTAAGGTTCATCTTAGTTTCGGACAATCAGTGATTAGCCCAAATTGTTCTACAACCAGAAGCAATAATGACACAAAGTGGTTTCCAGCGGATTCGAACCCGACCTCCAGTTTATAAAGCAGGAATACCGCAAGGCCAATAACAGCAAATAATCACGAAATTAGAAATTATTTAATTTCATCAACATAATAAAACTGTGAATTTTTGGTCACCACGCTTTAATATTAATCCATAAATACCAAGGCGCGACCTGTTAGCTGCAAACACAACCCAGGACACAACAGCTCTGTCTTTCATCATAGAAAAGACTTGCAAATATCACGGTTTGGGTGTTCGTATTTTAGACACGTAATGATATATAAGGTTTTAGAACTGCATAAGGTTACTTTTGACTAATATATTTAGTATGTATAGTTTGTAGTCGGTTTATATTCCAGGTTTTAAACGATATAATCTTTAGAAATCCGGCAGCGATTATTTGCTACATAGGTATTTAAAATCATTAAATTGACTCCCCTATCTAGGAAGGCGGTCAAAAAATTAGTTTTGGTTCACATGATTTTGTTTCTAATCTTTGATTGGTTATTCATCATCATCATCTCATAAGCCTGTAGTCCACTACGGACTTAGGCCTTCCTAAACGCCCCTATCCATAAGGGGTTTTGGACCTATCCTACCACCTGGTCCAATGCGGGTTGGTGGTGGACCGACTTTTCACCCCATCCGACGCATGGATCATCTTACTTTTCAGACAATTGGTGATCCTAAATTGCCTAACCAACAAGGAAACAACAATGAGAATTTGTTGAGTCCCGCAGGTTCGAACCCTGGACCTCCGTTTTAGGCCACGCCCATACCCACTAGGCTACAGGCAGTTGGGTTAATTAAGATGTTTTAATTGATTTAAAATATTAGCCAATATGGGATATACAAATAAAACTTTTTTCAATATCAACAATTACTTTCTAACAATTTCTTATTTATTATAACCATAAAACCAATTTCATAGAAGAGGCAATAAATTTTCTAAAAGACTTGCGGTTCAGGTAAAATTTGTGAATCACATAAAATTTTTCAATACATATGTAAAAGTATTTCTTTCCGTAATTTTCATTCTTGATTTTTTTTGATCCGTCTTCTAAATTAAATTGTAGTACTAACTCGTAAGTCAAAAAGTCCCAGCCACCTGCGGGAAAGCAACAGAAAAATAATTAACAAAAAAGATTAAGTGAGCTTTCCGTTTTTTTCAGTACTGATAATGTGTTGTTGATTCTACATTTAACCATATCCCCAGGTATAACTTTTGTTTTGAAATAGCAGAATTTTTACATTAATATTTTGGTGCATGGTTATTCTGTTAAAAGGAGAACTTGTACAAAAAAAGAAGATTTATATTTTTACATTACCTTGAGGTATTTCCAGTCACGTGAAATAGACTCCACTAATTGCTGTGGTAGTATAGAATCTGGCGATTAAAACCTTTGTATCTAAAGAAAATAATTTTATGATTTATTTTAAGAACAATGAAAATTCTTAATAAGCTAGTCGTAAAGGAAGTCAAATAAATAAATTGGAATCGACGTAAGATTAGATTCAAATTTAAATATCTTATTTGAATTTAAATTTTAAACTTCTAATTGATTGTCAAATACCTTCCAGTTTGGAATGGATGCCTCTAACCTAAGAAGGAATTGACAGATGTGCCACAAAACAACTCCAACACTCTTCTTTATTGTTGAAATTGTATTAAGTTCCGTAAATAAATGAACAGACATTTTATGGTATTGAGCTTTGAATCAAAGGATATGAAGTTATAAACACTTTCTATATCAACTGGCATTTCCTGGCTGGTTTTAGTATTAATAATCAAGCAGTATTGCTTGATTAATAATTTATGATATGCATAAAGAATTGTTCAAAAGATATTTAGTGAACTCAAAGTAATAACTTTTTTTTCAAAATAAATTTGAACATATGAATCCGCGGGGAAACAAATTTAAAAATGTTTAAATTATTTAATAAAACTACAACAGCGTTAGCGTTGTTTTCTAATTAGCTAGGACAATATGGTCCAGCCGATCACCCAATTGTCTGAAAAGAGGTGGTTCATGAGTCAGATGGGCATTTACAAAGTCAGTCCGTTATCAAGACCGGTTATGGAAGTCAACCCTTTAGGGTTGTGGAGGTCAGATGCCAATTGCTCTGCGTAAAAACTGTTGTTCAGGTAAAATCTAGATGGATTAGAAGCCAACCTAGACTAACTTGTTAAAAATGGCTAGTGAAAGACGAAAAATATATAAAATGATGTAAAAAAACGTTTCTGTGTTATTAAAAGCATATTATTGTTATAATTATTTTAATGTGAGCATGGATACCTAAATTCATGCTCATTTATGATTTCAGATTTTTGTTACTTTTATTGTCTTTTTCACTTCTGGTAAGAACGCCAGCGCCCTTCACCTTGATGAACTCAAATGACTTAAAAGTCTTGTACTACCTTATGGACTCATAGAGAGACTTTATTAATTTTCAAATATTAAAACTCCATATATACATAGTATATTTTAGTAGCAGATACTATATTATTTATCTTCCCTTGTATATTTTAGACCCTTTACGTATTTGCTTAGTATTTAATAACTTACATTAAGTGTGTATTCCGAAGAGTGTCGTATCCGACGACAAATTGTGGCTCTTGGCATGCCTTTGTGAACGTTCGTGCAGACTAAAGCACATTGCTGTAGCTCGAGTCATCAAAAACGCAAAGGAGTAAACGTAATAAATCATATGAATAGTGTTGTGAAATGTTGTACTACAAAATAAAAATACAATTATTGTTTGTTGCCTACTGTACATATAAAAAATGTGGTTTGGTCTTTAAGATTTTGTAAAAACTTTATCTTTTGCGAAATTATAAAATTTTCCAATGGCATTAATATTTAATGAATGAATGATTTTCAACCTTTGATACCACTAATAAACGCAGTTTTATTTTGAGACATGTGGAGGAACAATGGAAAACCAACCTCAAGTTTCTTGCGTTGTCACACTTGTTCCTCAGTCGCTATGTTGAAAAAGGGACCGAAATACTTTTTCGTGTTATCTCGAAACTATGTGTCATCAAAAATGGAATAAAATACATTTACAAAAAAATATAAATTGTGACTCTTCACATTGGCTAACTTGGTCAACTTTGGAGAGCTATAACAGTATTTTAAATGCATGAAATCAAAAATTTATGTAGAAATTTTTTCTGAGAAGATCATCTACAGATAGGTCAACAGTATTTTTTGTTAAATGTATAAGAATATAGTAAAAGCAAAAACAATGTTAGAATATTCAATTCTTTGCTCATTGCTTTTATATTTTAAACAGGAGGAAAAGTTTTACAAATGTATTTGTAGGCATAACAATTTTTACAAATTGATGACATTTTTTTTAGTTGTTGAGACGCCGCAAAAAGTGTTTTCCCTTTTCAAGATAGCGGCCAGAGACACAGTGCGACCCCCAAGCTTGAGGTTAAGCTTCTTTTTAAGACATGTCCTAAAATAAAATTTTAACATTTTAATGAATAATTAATAAAATTAGAGGAATTTGAACATATTCCTTATTTGAAATCTGATAAAATATAAACAAAACTTACCTGCTTTGGTATAAATTTTTGCGTTATTATGTATTGCATTCTGCTGAAATAAAAAAAAATAAAATAATTATAAAATAGTAAATATTTACATTACAAGTCAATTATAGTAACATTTACTTTAAAGTATAGAAAAACTAAAACAGATGAAAAATATATTAGTAAGAACGATAATAAAACTAAGTAACATAACTCAGATCCACTTCTTTCTACAGGGCCACTGACTGGAATAAAATACACGACTTTATCCTAGAAAAGATTTCTGCAAAGAAATATGCAATTAAAGGCAGTTCAGTCATTTAACACAAATAGACTACAACCTGCTGTCAGTTTGATTAAAAATTTTCCTTCAGGATATAAAGGGCAGGTACCATAGCTTATAAATTTTCGAAAATCCAGTAGGGTAATGGTGCGGGTCTCAAGCTAATTTTGGATTGTCGAACTGAAAACGTTTGCAACATATATGCGATTACGATTTGCGAAATATTTGATAGAGAAAAGAAATCTTAAAATAGTGATAGCCGATAAAATTTTAAATTGAAAGTCGTACTAAGAAAACGATTATCGATCTTCATACTGTTTTAATAATTCCAATTAAATTTATCTTAAAAACTAAATTTCGAAAATTTTGCAGATATCTTAAAATCAAAAGCGTTTTGAAGGTAAATTTAAATCTTTTAGGTGAGTAATTTTATTACCACTCTCCTCAACCCACTCACAGAAACAGTGAAATTATAATAGCAAATTTCATCTCCTGGCAAAACAACTCTATTATATTGCAAAAAAAAATAACAAGCGTTTGAAAATGAAGTTTTAGCAATATTTTATTAAAACCAAATACAAATTATGAAAAGTGGATTACTCAGTTCAAATATTTTTTTAAGTTTTATGAATAAAACCTTATAATATCCGAAGAGTTCAAGAAATTCTTCTTTAAAATTAAAAGAAAATATGTATTAAAATACATATAAAGTTTCCGCCTTCCACGAAAATTTGAGCCTCAAACTGATTATAAGGTTGAAATTTTAATTACTGTCCTAGTAATGACATTTGCATTTGCAACAGAATATATAACTCTTTGTTTACGAATACTTCACATGATTAAAAGAACTTTTTACAGATTTTATCCGTTTATAACATTTTAAAATCCGACGTTTCGAACTCTTTCCAGCGGACATGGTCACGAGGTAGAATGAGATGTGATGCGTCTTGTTGCCAGTCTAAAGCAGCGTTTCAGATCTTATGTGATATAAAATATTTTTAGTTTTTAATCCGACCTATGCAAAATGAACTTATTTTATCATTACAGCCTGGAAGCTGAAAAGTGTTCGAACGTCAGGAATTTAAAATGCAAAATAAACGGATAAAACGTAAAAGTTCTTTATTCAATAATGTGTAAATAATTCACATGGAAGCATAATGTTAAACATAGTAAAATAAAGTTAGTTATGGTCTATGTTTATTCCTTATCTCTCAATAAAATTTGTTTTTTTTCTTTTTATTGCAAACTAAGGTAGTCGGACCACCTAATGGAAAGTTGTCACCGACACCCATGGACATCGGAAATTCCTGCGGTATTACCAGCGCGCTACCTACTACTGTGAGGCATAGGATGTGACGTCTTTTACCCAAGAATACGGTGGTTACGGTGTCCTTCAAGCGAGAATACAGTGATGTTTTCATATGCTTTGCGGCCGACATAAGCACTGTAATACAATATCTATGTTACAATCGTTGTCCATCTTTCGATGTGCATGCAGCTCAAGTGACTGCCCAATCCCATTTCAGCTTTACAGTTTCAGCTTACATATCTACAATAATAGTCATGGAGCGTATTCTTCTTTCGTCTGTTTTTTAGAATATGACGTTCCATCGCTCTTTGGAAAACTTTGAGGCGAGATCAATGGACTCCGGTAAGTGACAAAGTTTGTGCACGACCACTCACATTTCAATGAGTATGCGCTTGAGGTCATGGATGTTACCTTTCATTAAAGTCTTCGCGAACCAGTTGCTACTTCAGACGTTATCGATACGGTGATTGTTTTTCTTTATCTTGCCTGTTTTAAAGCCTACCAGTTAGTATGCTTCAAAAACCAAATAGATATATTCATTAATATAATGTATTGTCTACCCATCAACCTTGATTCTATGTTTTGGTCTATTAGTCGTGACTTTATTTTTGACTGATTTGTCGTTCCACCACTGTACAGGCCTGTAGATAAGAGCGTATGCATTAAGCTCGGGTGCAGATGAAGCGAAAAGGACGATTTTAAAAATTTGCTTGCCATGGTAATTTTATTATTTGTCCAGGAAAACAAGAAAATCTGCAAAACTTCTTGCAGTGTACACATGAACGATTTGGGAGATAGGATTTAATAAATGAATGACGCATCTGGATATAATTAATAAATGAACGAAGTAATTTCATTTACATTGGCTGTGCTATTTTGTATATTATTTTAATAAACCTATGCATTTATTGTCACACCTTTGGTTCTGACTTGGACCTAAAGATTTTAATAAGACCCTTACACCTCTTTTATTCTATTTTATCCTAAATGGTCAGGCAAGTCAATTTTAAAATACATGACCTATCTCATATATTTGTCAGCTTTATAAACATTTTATATTTTTCTACCGGTTTTCTTGCCGGTCAGCAAATTTGATAATGGTGATTACATATAATATGCTTGTAAACAGTGGATTTGGCAGCCGCCAACAAAAGCCGCACATTTCAGAACATCGATACTTTTCATACTGTTTTGAATATGTCGATCTATATTTATAAGCAAGCAATGCTATTGTAAAGTTGTATTGAAATCATCAATCAACTTTTCTTTCGAGATAACTGTATTTCAAAATTCGACGGAGTGAAAATATTTATCTAAATTAGTAAAACTCTATTTACTTACGTTTCTTTCTCGATTGTGATTATGTGATTTATATCATGGAAGAATGATGACAAATATGACGATTACATTGTCATCACGTCTGTATATATTCAGGATAAATGTAGCCTGTAGGGTTGTTATCTGTGGTGTTATAAATAAAAATTGAATAATTTTAATCAAAATAATTAATCCTATTTGTGAAGTCACTTTACTGTGTATATAGCAGCTTTCAATTGCTGAGGCGTTAAGTTAAATATAAAGACCTTGAGGTTTTGAAATATTCTTCAGGACTTTTGAGTAATATTAGATTCATTCAGATCCATTATTGATTTGGATAATTTTGAGAATAGACATAACATGTTCAACTGAAACAGTTTAAGCGTTTAAAAGTTTTTAAGTTAAGTAAGAAGATTAGAGTAAAAAGTGAGTAAATTAGCAAAAAAATTTTAGTCACACGACAAGTTAAAACTCCATTTAAGTATCTTTGAAATTGATCTAGCTTTAGTTATATTATTTCTTTCTTTAATAAGTGCATTGATAAAGTGTAAATATTACTTTATAATAACAAAAACTCAATATATACTTACTAAGCTAAAACATAACAGTGTACATTATCACTGTATATTTTAATTCATTTCTTGATGATGTACGTAATTCTAAAAGTTTTTTCTGTTTTCATTACTGCAAGCATAGTTCCTTTCCAATCTTGAGCGAGTTTCAATAATAAAATGTGGCAATGAGGGCTGATTAAATAAAATAATGATATTTGCCTGAAAATAAAATATTTTTAAATAATAATATTCCATATAGGACATTAACTTTTTCGATAAGAAAGATAAAATACTGTTTAAAGTTATACGTACTTAAAGTTACCAGGCTGGCGGTGTTGATAAAAAACCAAAAACGCTAAATCGAGTTAGTAATATTTGACCAAAAACGGACGCAGCGCTATAACAATAGATAAGGAAGTTTTGACGTAAATCTGAAAGTTTAAAAACGACAATAATAAAAGGACTTACTAAAGAAAAAAAATATTGTTTGGCTTATTGTATATAACTTTTATTATACTTTGATATATTGCGCTATTTAAAACATTGTGAATAACTAAAACTTTATGTTAATCAACTTTTATAAAGCATATAGAAAAATACTAACTGCCTCCGTAGCCTAGTGGTATGGGCGTGTGCTTTAGAAACCGGAGGTCTGGGTTCCGAATCCTGCGGGATGCAACAAATTTTCATTGTTGTTTCCTAGTTGGTTAGGGCAATTTGGGCTGATCACCAATTGTCTGAAAAGTAAGATGATCCATGCGTCGGATGGGCATGTAAAAAGTCGGTCCACCCACCAACCCGCATTGGACCAGCGTGGTGGGTTTGGTCCAAACCCTAATGGATAGGGGTGTATTAGGGAGGCCTATGTCCAGCAGTGGACTAACAAAGGCTGATGATGTGTGATGTGTTATAAAATATACACATTTCCAAATGCTCTAAAGCATAAATGAAATAGTAAATTCATAGGAACTTCACGTTTTCATCAAAACTAGGTTATGTTAATATTTATTAAAAATTAAACCTTAATGAAGAAATTTTCGTGCTGGTAACTCCATCGACTGGGAAGAAGCCTGCTAGACGACACATTCTCATAGCCTCTCGTAAGCGAAGGTGCAGTTCGCATTCTGAATAATTTATAGAACTACTAGGTCTCTCCATATCACTGTAGTGTGATTTTAAGTAATGTATTTCCAGGTTTATTTATCTGGAAGTTTATTTAAGAACTTTAATAACCATATGAAACACGAGCAGTCAAAATTTCGCATTAATTTTACTTAGTCTGTTTTCTTTTAGAAGAAAAAGTTTAATATTAATGAAGCTGTCACTAAAACCTAGTATTTAATTAATTACATACTGTAAGATTGACATAGATTTACTTCGTCGATCCTCGACCCTAACTACGTAAGGGCAATACCGCACTGAATGCTGCATAAAGGTCGAATAGTTAAACATATTTAAAGGAAGAAAAATACAGTTAGACTCGTCAATAGTAAACATGTCATCACGTCAAATACACACGGTCATCATTGGGCTACATAAACTTTTTTGATAACAAAATATTATAGTAAGTAAAAAAAATATTTCCAGAGATAGTTAAGGACGTTATTTACGTAGTATTTTTTTTCTTGTTATTTTATGGGTATTGATATTAAGGTAAAGCTGTCATGTTTGGCAGCACCGTATACAGGTTTGTCAAACATTCAAACCCGAATCCATATTTTATATATAGTAGGCGTAGATTATATGAACTTCATTGCTAAAAGTCCCATAATCACTTAAATACTTTTGTAGCATATATAAGGATTTATATTAAAATAATTAAGTGTTTAGAAAATTAAACAGGAAAAGTCACAAATAGCAGCACTAAATTTCTGTAAACAAAAATTATTAAATATCAAATTGAGCTGATTCTTACTACCGGTTTTTATCTCCAGCAGGTTTCTAGTCACTCCTAAAGACATCGTGATTGGATGTGTACAATTTTTGACTTAACATATGACAACTGAGGCGTTTGGCTCGTTTAAACCAGTCTCAAAAAGCATGGCATGTTATGCATCACTGTCATGCTTTTCGAAGTTTATGTTCAAATTGATTAGCGTGATATTGAGCTATGCATTGTCCATTTGTTAAACCCATAGTTAATGTAAATTTCTGTGACTTATAAATTTTTTCATGGATGCCCCTGTCAGAACTGGATCAAATTCTATGGGACCAAACATCATCATTCAAATAAAAAAAATCTAAATCACAATCTAATACATAAAAAAATACAGACAAATTGAGAACTTCCTCCTTTTTTATTAGCATCTAACTGACGTAAAAAATAGCCCGTTTGGTATATTCCAGTGATTTTAAAAGTATAATGTCTTAAGGCAATAATACTGAAGGGCAACGCGCGATATTAAACAATCTTCGTTATTCAAAAATTAGCAATTTGAAAGAATCAGCTATTGTTTACTCAGATTAATATAACGATCGTTAGATCACAATTTTTATTTTAAAGTTTATTGTTTGCCAAAAACAAAAACATTTTTAGGCGTGATGTATTTACTTATTGACTGTCGAGAATGCTGCAACGGTAGAACCTGCAGAAAGAAACTCATCGAGATTTTATTGTCATCTTCTTAACAATTTCACGTAAACAAATGTCATATTATTAATAAAACCTGAAATTCCATTTATTGGAATTTTTGTTATAATAAATAGCCATTTATGCATTGTTATAACCTTGAACTACACAAAATACTTTAACTTTTTTGAAATAGTTAAATTTTTAACGTTTTCTTGCATTTGTTGTAAAAGCGGATATGTTTTTCTTAAAAGATATAGTTATTAATTGCAATCTAGTTGATGAAAAAATTTGTCAATGTTTGTTCCTAGTATTTACATACAATTTTTTTATTATTATTTTTGTACTAATGTAAGAAATATAACAACATTTATATAAACATATTTAAAAATGGAGCCTTCTCCATTTACACTCACACTAGCCTATGTCCACCGTGGACTCACAAGGCCGAAGATGATGATAATGAAACATACTACAAACTTCAGGTTGTTTTCTTTATATTATTCTCATGTTACAGGTATACACATTATTTAAAGGCAAAGGGTAAATCACAAAACAATAAGATTACAAACAGGGAAACTACTACTAAGAGCTAGTGAAATAAATACATCAGATTATTACCATTAAATATATTAAAATGGCTAATTCTACAGAACTCTTTGTTTCACCTGCCTATTTTCCAAAGTTATCAAGGGGTCGGCTTATAATCCCGCCAGATTTACCTGGATAACAATTTAAATTTTTTTGAAGGATGAATTAGTTGTCAGTAAATTTAAAGGCACTGACTTCCTATAACGACTGCCAAAGATGGTCTTGACAACGGGGACCGACTTTTTACATGCCCATGTGACGCACGAATCATCTTACTTTTCAGACAATTGGTTGATCAGCCCATATTGTTATAACCCACCAGAAAACAAAACTAACAACGATATTACATATTTATTTAATAATTCAAACATTTTAACGTTCCTTCCCGCATTTTCAAACCCACATCCTCCGGTTTATAAAGCAAATGCCAATACCTCTAGGCCACAAGTAAACAGAACTAACAAGACAAAACTTTCACTTAAGATATTGTAATTTAGATTCAAAAATATTTTTATTATATTTTATATGTAGTCACTAATTTGTCCAAATCCTATTGCGGACTATTTTGTTTAAAATAGATAGTTCAGCCGCTTTCCTTCAAACCTTCCTTTGGTAGTGTTCTGAAACTTTAAAATGTTCTATAAAGGGTTCTCTGAACTGATATGTTAGAAAGAGAAGTTGTTTGTTAATTAAATCAATGATTACTTTATAGATTATAAAATCGTCGGCAAATACAGATACGATACAGATAAGATATAGCAATTAAGCTGAGACGCCACAAATCTGCACACTGCCCAGAGTCATGGGATATTACATCTTGTTTACTGCTCCACGATCGGCAACGGTTCTACGAGCTATGTGGTCTGCCTATTGCCATTCCATTATTCTTGCTATTTCTGCTGGATATGTCGGTTACCGTCGTTTTTCGTGGATGTTTGCATTACGCACTTTATCACGCAGAGACATACCAAGCAAAGTCTAACGTAAGTAAAGCGTCAAGCTTATGTAAACATTATCTATATTTTAAAATTTAAATATCCTGCGATAAACACTGTATACAAAAAGAAATAATTCTATAAGACAAAAACATTGATAAGGAATTTATGATAGCTATGCCCCTTTACGATTCATAAGAGCTACCACTAATTGAAACTACATCAGGCAATAGTCGTTGAAAAATAAATTCAGCGGTCTATAAATCAAAGGTATTATTAAATAAAATGACTTTACGGATTTTATGGCGTTTGTTTTACATTTTTAAATTCCCGACGTTTCGAACACTTTCCAGCGGCGGTGGTCACGGGGTAGACTGAGATGTTCATGCGTCTTGTTGCCAGTGCTGAAGTGGGGTTTCCCGATCTTAATTGTAATTTATTTATTTTTAGTCTTTACTCCGACCTATGCAAAATGAACGGGTTTTAGCATTACAGCCAGCAGTGGTATTATGCTTGGGTTTATATTTTAATTTATTAATTATGGGGTCCCGAGCAGGTGGTAGAACTCAACCATCTTCTCTATTGAAATGTGGATGTTTTCTTATCTCAATAGCCTCACAGATCATCCTTAGTAGGAATCGGTATTCTTTAGCGAGGATTTGTGGTCGATCAAATCTGATGTCATGGTTTGGGTAATTTAAAGTATGGTCACACACTGCCGACTTGTTGGGTCTTTTATGTTTAATGTCAGCTATATGTTCCTTCACGCGGGTTCTTATTGCTCGCTTTGTTTGTCCAATCTAAGAGAGGCCGCAGTCACAATCTAGCTTGTACACTCCTGGATGTGTGGCCGTGTGATTACCAGGCTGTGTTTTTATTTATAATTAATTACTATGTTGTATTGGTTATCGGTTATTTATCACAATGTAACCATTTTAAATCGGTTATTTTCACGTTACAAAGAGACACTCCTATTTAATTATTTGTATATATTTATTCAGATTAAATATTTTAATTATCTAGATGAGTAATGTATTATCCATCACAATTATATAATAATAATTATGAAATCCACTTCATAAGCATGACTCTTGGCCCCTATTGTAAATATCCTAGCTGATTATGGGCAATAAATTTGCGTTGTTTTCTATAATTATGGCAGCTATACAGGTTTTGATAAAGGGTTCTGTTAGGAGCCGACTTTTTTATGGATCATGAATGGTAGAGTGCCATTGGTTTTAGTCACTGTTTTAATATAAAATGTATCTTTTAAATTTGTGTGTACATATTTTCCACTCAAACACACGTTAACGGTCGTTTAACGTTGAAAGCATCATAGAAACAAATGTACATTTAAATGTATAGATATATGTTTGTGTTTGTTACATTGTAAAAACGATATTTTTTTATTATTTCATGAAAAAAATTAATTTTCTAGTACACATATGGGGCACAATTTAAACGGAAAAAACAACATTAAATAGTTTTAAAACCAACCTTACTGAATATTGTATATTCACTTTTAACAGGGGACAGGGGAAAGCTACGATATCCGTCCAAGTACAATCCAGTAGTAAGAAGCCTATTCAATTAAGGAGAGGTGTAAGACAGGGTTGTAGTTATATATTTCCGAAACTATTCACCGCTGCATTGGGTGATGCTTTCAAACTTATGGATTGGAAAGGACAAGGTATAAACATCAATGGCAAGTGCATCATCCACCTTATATTTGACGATTACAAAGTCGTCACGGCGGAGTCGCTGGAGGACCTATATACAATGCTCAATGATCTCATCAGTGTCTCCCAACACGTGGGTCTTAGGCTCATCCTAAGGATGACCATGGACAAGATGAAAATGATGTCTAACGCTAATGTCATACCTACAGCTGTTGGTTGTTGGGCTCGAAGTTGTCGACAACTGTATTTACCTGGAACATGTAATTGTTATAAAGTTATAAAGGTCGTGTGGTTTTAGAGCTACCCAAATGTTGAAAAACTGACATGGGACGGCAAACAGAAGCGCGTTATTTAAAATTCAACATGCTCGTTTGAGGTTTACATTCACAAATTCTGTCGCCCTGTATTTGCTTATATATAAATTTCCCGACCTTATGGAACCTTTTATCTTTCTTGTCGATTCTTCTCGGGCCTTTTCTCTTTTATAATTACGACTGTATTTCTCGGCATCAAAATAGATTGAAACTGCAACGGGGCTCTCATATTAATAGGCTGGGGAGTATATATTGGTCTATTTTAGTTTTTTAATTTCACAGTATATGTCTTAGGCATCCTATTATGAAATTATTCAAAAGAGTATTTAAGTAGTAATAGCCTGGGCCTCAAAGAATCGCTAAAAATGCATTTACTGAAATCAATGTAATAACCGTTCTGTTTTTATTCAATTCAAATTTGAAAATGTAATGTTTATAAACACAATAATTAATTTGTAAAATATTGTGATATGCTTGATATAAATATTAGGAACAAACGTAATTATGCTCCTCTAAAAAAAACAGACTCTGAAGATGAATCAATGTTCAGCTATAATTTATAGTAAGTCAGTCTAAAGAGATTGCCTAATAACAACGGTGCTGCTACTTATAATCTCACCTTAAAGGCGCCAGGAAGGAACTAGTTTTTAGTCGGTGCAAGTCAGGCATAACTCGACTTTGTCCCCGCGAAGTATGCGTCTACCCAAATAAAATTGTTCCCTGTGGTATTATAAAATTGCCTGAACCACTGATTTTAAGTGTGCTGCGCCAGAAGATCCACTCGTCAAACATTAACTGTGCTTTACATGAGCACTGTTAGGCCTACACTTCATTCGGGACGTAGCCCTTTTCTCATTCCCTCATTATGTTCAGGACCTCCTTCGCGATTATCTGCATATCACACGGAGTCCGGGTACTCCTATATGTGTTTTATGATACATGGTATAAATTTGCACAATTGTTTTTTCCCAAATAAAAATTTTCTGTACAACTCCCTATGGACGTGTGGTATGAATGTGTATTTGAAACTGCATTTTTTTTCAAAAGTAGACTCATTCGTCAAATTCCGCTATATCTACTCACGTGTCTACTTATGTATCATAACTTAAAATGTATGATTGCGTAAAGGTAAAAAAAAGTATGAAGAACCAAATATATAAGTAAATAAAACTTTTCCAAATACTTTAGTTAAAACTTGAGGGGGGACCAAAATAACTTAGTATAAAAGTCTTAATACAGCTAATCTTTATACAGGATTTTGTTTTTAGCAATAGGTAAATAAAAAAATAGAAAGGTTTATATACTTTGTGGTACTTTAGAATCTAGATTGTGGTACGGATAAATGTAAACTGTTATATTTTTTATAACTTCAAGCGTAATTTCTTACATAGCTTATATTTTAGTGTATTAAATGTTATTTAAGTCATTAAGATTGAGTGCGTTTAAAATAACCACTGATTTTAAGAACTTAAAAGTTATCTCTACTACGCTGGTACCATAAAAACATTTTCACACTATATATTTAGAAATATCAATTTTATAAATTACATTTTGTTTCATTTATGACCTCGGTGAGCAAAAAAAAGGAAGTAGAAAAATAATGACCGAACGGAATCATAGTTGATCATTAAACAAAAGAAATGTAATCAAATCCTGATAGCCTTTTGACAAATTACCGTCGTAAGAATCATCTTGTTTTTAATTTCTTTTGAGGAATGTTAAAAAACGGAGTGCTTAAAATGTTTTAATTACTTTTCCTGCTTTAATTTCTTTCTTCTTACTTTGTACTACTTCCAAGTAGTACTTAATTATTTTTGGTAGAAAATTAAAATGTTGAATATATTAATGATAAAATAATGGTGACAAGCAAAAATATTCTAAAGTATGTATAAAGTTTAAAAAAAATTGTTTACTTTACACTACTCCTTTGTAACATATTATGGTATATAATCATATCATTGCACTGTAACAAGCTTACAAAAAGTTAGCTAAAAACATTAAAGAAGTTAAATTTTCTATAAAAAATTATGAACGGTAGAAAAATAATGACTATAAACAAGGATTTGACTATTAAACAAAATTATTGTACGGATTTTATCGCGTTTATTTTTACATTTTAAATTCCCGACGTTTCGAACACTTTCCAGCGTGGTTTGTCCAATATAAGAGAGGCCACAGTCACAATCTAGCTTGTACACTCCTGGGTCTGACTCTGAGGAGCCAATTTATAAGTAGGTGAGTCGATTTGGCTAACAATAGGGCGCAATGGAGCATTAAATTGGCTCAACATTTAGTAAAAATCCTCTCACCACTCAGAGGACAAACAATCGCGTTTACAAAGGATTCATACTATTTTTTTAGCGAGGTAAAACATCTACATCTCGCTGACAATGAAACTATGGTTAGTTTTGATGTTCAATCTTTGTTTACATCTATACCTATAGAAGATTGCATCAATATTGTAACAAGAAAGTTAGAGGAAAATAACATCTCAATAGAATATGCATTTTACTAAAACATTGCCTAACATCTGGCTATTTATTGTGGAAAGATGAGTTCTACATGCAGATGGATGGTGTAGCGATAGGGTTGCCCGTGTCTCCTATTGTTGCTGACATTTTTATGGAAGACTTTGAGGAGAAGGCCCTACTCACTGCTCCCATTCATCCAAGATTTTATAAGCATGCTGATACATTTACCATCTTACCATATAACAAAATAAATGCATTTTAAACCACCTTAACTCCATTAATTCAAAAATACAGTTTACTATGGAGTTAGAAAGTAATAATTCTTTAGCTTTTCTTGATGTTTTGTTATTCCAATCCTGTAACACCTTGAGCCATACTGTGTATAGGAAACCAACCCTACAAATAAATATTTAAATGGCAATTCACACCACCATCCATCCCAGTTGACTACCGTGGGCAAATTTTGTTTCAGAGAGCACGAGGGATCTGTGATGATGAACACCTGGCGGCTGAGCTACAACATGTTAAGCAAGTACTGCGACCAACAAGCTCGCTGCGCCACGGCGCGTCACAGTGACCGAGTGAAGGCAGCCACAGTGGAGCGAGTACCTCTGTTCTACCGTTTGTGAGAGGCGTAACTGACAAGATTGGCTACATTTTGAGGCGGGCTTCAATCAAAACTTATTTCAAGCCGCTGAAGAAGATTGAGTCAATTCCTACCACCTGTCAAGTGCAATATTCCTCTACAGACCAGGAGTGTACAAAGCTAGATTGTGACTGTGGCCTCTCTTATATTGGACAAACAGAAGCGAGCAATAAGAACCGCGTGAAGGAACCATAAGCTGACATTAAACATAGAAGACCCAACAAGTCGGCGGTGTGTGACCATACACTTAAATCACCCAAACCATTACATCAGATTTGATCGACCACAATCTCGCTAAAGAACACCGATTCCTACCAAGGATGATCCGTGAGGCTATCGAGATTAAAAATCATTCACATTTCAATAAGAAGATGGTTGGTTTCTACCACCTGCTTGGGATCCCATAATTTTTAAAATTAAAAGCATATTTTGCTGTCAGATAAAATCAGGTCAAATTAAAATAATTAATAAATTAAGATCTGGAAACCCCTTTGCCTGGTAAAGCCATGACATCTCAGTCTCCCCTAACCCGGCCGCTGGAAATGTTCGAAACTCGGAATTTAAAATGTAAAAATCAACCGATAAAATCCAATAATTTTTTAATAATTATTATTTTTAAAATAAAATAATTAGGGTTTGACTGTTTATAAATTTCCTTTGATTATTCAATTAGTGAATTAGTATCATATATTCGTATATTGATCCACTGCTGGAAAACCTCCTAAAACCCTAATGGATAGGGGTTTTGGCCCATCCCTGGTCCAATGCGGTTGGTGGGTGGACCGCTTTACATCCTATTACAATTGGGTGATTTTGCCCTAACCAACTAAAAAATAATGAAAATTTGTTGGTCCCCGGGATTCAAACCACGACCTTCGGTTTCAAAAGCCCTACCCAGGCTGGAGGCGTAAAATGCTGGGAAAATTTCTTCAATCCCTGTGGTTTTTAATATATCTTTTAAAGTAAAAAATTCATAAAGTATTATAACAACCTATTTCCAAAGTTCTCCTCGACTTCTGCTAAGGTAAATTATATTTAAAATTTAATTTCGAAAGAATCCCCTCCGGTTCTTTATAAACCGGAGGTTGGTTGTACAATTGGGCCATCCCCAAAATAAGTTTCCGCTGGGATGGGCATGTTGGTGGCTTGAGTCCCTTTGGACTCAGGGTGTAAATGAATGATGATTATTAAATTTCAAATTTTAGGTCTTTTTAAGTTAAATTATTTAAAACATTTTCACGCACTTTACCATCATAAATCAAACAAAGTGGATGTTTAACAACCAAGGAAACGCTGGTATGGGAAAATTAATTGTAATTTGTTTACCCAACCTCATTATAACTTTCATTTGAAAACACTCAGAAATGTTTTGATTAGGTAACTTTTTCTATTTAATTTTTAACGTTGTTGTGTTGTTTTTTTTATTTTTATTAATTTAATTTAAAAAACCCATTAGGGCAATTAAAACCAATTTTAAATACAATTTCTTTAAGCCTTTCCTTTAAGTTATTTTACAAATATATTTTAACCATCTTGAATCTTTACAAATTCAATTTACTGTTGATTTGAAAAATCAATTCATTATTGAATTAAATATCTTATGTGGTAATTAAATAAGCTTAACAATTATTTATTTATTTAATAACTTCCAATAAAACTAAAGTCTTTAAATAATGGATATAATAAAAACTTTTAATTTATGTGCATATTTAAATTAAAAAAACACAACTTAACCTTTATTTTCTAGAAAACAAAAAAGTTTAAACAACAAAAAAATTAAATCAGGACATTTCAAAAATAAATAAAAAACCTAATAAGTAGTAATTAAAGATTTTTAAATTTTTAAAATTTAACAATTTCTTTTTAAAGTTGATAATATTTTCACGAAGATATCGATATCCCTTTGGAATAAAAACATTATAAGCATGTTGATTGGGCCAAAGGCGTGTTTTTTTATTTTTGGTGTTTTGTAAAAGTTTGTAATTGTGGCTCGTGCACTTATTCTGGGAACGTTTATATTTTGTCCAGCAGAAGGACGAAATTCAGTTTATACGACAAAAAGTTTTTGGAGGAATACAATGCTCATTACATCTTTTCGTTTTGAAAACGGTCATGTTAAAATATTAAACCTTTTTTAATGGGGCCCATTCACTTCTTCAAAGTAACCAACTCTTTCCATTTTCTTTTACTTTTTCTGGGCGTTGTACTTATTTTGTGGATACCACAAACAGAACAATAGTAATTTGCGCAAATAAAATATATAGGCATTTTAAACTTTAGTGGATCAAATTCTTTCTATTACGGTGATGAAGGACATCATTTTCTGCATTTTTTGGGGTTTTTTTATTTATATTATTTGTACAATTAAAAATCAAAGGCGGACAATCGGGCACTTCCCAACCAGGGTGGTTCAGAGATTTAATGTGGGTCCAAAAAATAATGAAAAAATAACATTTCAGAAAAAAACTCAATAAGAAATAATATAAACAAAAATAAACAAACATATCATTAAATAAATAACAAATATATAAAATAATTTATAAAAAAATACAAAATTAAATTACATATATTTATAAAGTTGTCTAAGATAGTAATTCTACCCTCATCCAAAATATTTTTTGGCTTTTTTAATTGGGTTCTTGATCGTCTTCCTCCAAGAAGAATGTTTGAATAAAGAAAGATTTATGAAAAAATCAGGCATTGAAGGACAAAAGCAAGAAGACGTTATGTCTCAACAGATCTTTTTTTCCATCACTAAGGGTTTAAAATGGTTTGTCGACATGGTCAGTAAAACCACTTCAATCAAGAAACCTAAATCTTTTAACTATCACTTTCTTCAATCTTTATTTGGTAATATTCATAAATTTTTTCGTTTCTGGAAAACTTTTGTGAAACTTTTTTTTAAAATTCTTTTATTCATATCACACCATTTCGGTTATTTATTCATTTGAAGCAATGCCGGTTTTTGTCTTTAACGGCCTAAAGTTTTTAAGTCATCCGCAACAATGGTAACCGTTTTTATAATCATTTAATATCATCTTAAAATGGGCCCAATATAGGCCTAGGACTGAACCTTGGGAACACCGGAATGACGGTAAATATCGGATCAAACTAAAACACCCCCTCATTGAGGTTTCTTAATTGATGTTATCCACTTTAAAGTTTGTTATTAAAAATAACTTTTCGTTTTTCTAATAATTTATGATCTCTTTTAAACTTTGCTTAAGTCTGTATATTTGGGTCAAGTTTTGCCCTTTGCACATCTCAGACAAGTTTTTCTGAAAAACTAACTAAATTTGTTACAGTGGATCGTTTTGCAATAAATCCATTTTTGTTCACTTATAAATTTTAAATCCATTTAAATATTTCATTAATCTTTAAATATTTTGCTAAAATGACAGTATACTAATCGGACGTGTTACCAACATCACTAGTATTCCCGGATTTTGTGGATGGGAACAGCCCCTCTTTCCCAATCTGGGAAAAATTCTTTAAATTGTTTATTTGTTTTGCAAAGTGGCGTTGACAAGACTTTCACCTTTTAAAATAGGGATATTCCATCAAATCCAGCTCCTTTGTTGCATCTAAATTTTAAATGTTTTCTATATCCCTTTGCTATTATTTATTTAAACTGTAAGAATTCAAAAGATTTTATTATTTTTAATAAGTGATTGCCCACAGGGTAAATTGTGACTGATTGGAAATTAAAAATAAGTCGAAACGTTTTTCCTCATGGCAGTAGTTCCCTCATCTCTTTTGGTTGAAAATTATTATCCCCTTGCTTATATAAGACCAAAATCTTACCATTTTTGTCCTTTATTTTACCATTCTGTATATAGTCTTCTTTTATTAATCTTGATTTGGCCCTTTTTAAACTGGTCTCATATTCATCCGCATATTCTAAATTTCTTTCCTCTTGCGACATTTTTCTTTTCTTGTCAATTAGATTAACTCCGGGTTTCCTACTGGATATTTACTAAAATTTTTCTTTTTTGGGACAAACTCTTCAATACTCCGGTTAATGATATCCCAAAAATTTCTCACCTTTTATTAAAACATTTATTCAGCTCCCCAGTTTCTAATAAAACTTTTGTTTATATTCTCATAATCAACTTTTGATTTTTTAACTATATTTCTTTATTGATTTCAATTTTTTTTTTAAAGTGGTCAATTTCCAGTGGTGGTGTTATCTATCTTTGAGGGATTTGTGGCTTTATAACCTTGGACTTGGCATTTATAACAATGTCTAGGATGTTTGATTTTCTTTTCGGTTTGTTGTGTTGACTGGTAGAAAAAAGTCCATAAATTTGGGTTTTTTAAAACAAAACCTTTTGTTTTTTCCCGAAACTTTGTCTTTTGACCCAAATTTAAGTCCCTATAATAAAACTTCTGCAGTTTTTTTCAATATTCTCTTACGTTCCTAAAATGATTGCGGTCGCTGACATGGTGGAGGGAATAAAACCCAATTTAAGACATAATTTGGCATTATATCCCTTACAGATCTTCCACGTTTTCCATTCAAGTTTTCTTCTGGCGTGGTTCGTTTAAAAATCCTCCTCCTCCTTCTTTCCCGTAAAAACATAGTTGTCATCTCGCCTAAATACCGCCCTATTTCAATAATTCTGGGCAGCTACAGGCTGTTGGCCATGTTTCTGTAAAGATTTGACATGATAATTTCTTAAAACACATTTTATATATATTTTGCAGCCTTTACGCACCTAACATTTTGATAATGGATTTTAATTCTGTATTTGAGTTTAAATATAATAACTTATGAAAATAAAAATAAAATAAAAATAAAAACTAAATAGATTTTTAATGTTTCCATTGTGTTATAATACTTTGACGCTGTTTCATTTTCAATAAAATTTACCATTACCCCAAACAAACAACTAATTTCTCCTTTTTTTATTCATGCTCGTGGTGCTTTATTCGAAGGGTAAGATGTTGTTATAACAGGTGTTACATCTCCATATCCAAGTATTTTGGAATTGGGTTTTTCGTTACTTTGTTGTATTTTAAATTCCAAGAAAGTTTCTCTTTTTGCCCCAGTGTAGGAAGTTTCAACGTTGCTTATTTTGTCTCGGTTCAAGATAAGTTTATTTCCGTTAAGGAACGAAATCCTCTCCCAATATTAATAATAATATTACAAGTTTTCCCTATGTTCGGAACAATAATTTAATTTTATGACTCAGTTTGCTCCATTTGGAAACTTTTCCTTTCTTTTTTTAATTGACAATATTTTGGAAAATATTTTTGTTTTTCATCCGAGAACTTTTATATTTTCTTATCATATTGCGATTTTATAAATTTTTGATTCTCCAAATGTTAATTTCTCGTCTTAAATCAGACAATTCTTCTGTGTTGCTCTATGACGTTCTTAACTCCAACGAATAATATCTTAATTCAACGGACATACAACCTTTGTGTGGGGCTAAGTGTCATTTTTTGTTGCCGGCGTACTGTTATTTTTGTGAATCGTCTAAGTCGTCTGCAGTCTCACAGACTCATTAAAATAAATCGTCTTTTTCTTCTTTTTTTTTTTTTAAATTACCACAAATAAACTTTCTTTTTTGTCTTAAGGTCGATTTAACTTTACGACGTCGAATGGTGGAAGGTTTCATAAATAAACGACATTTAATCCTTCCTTCAAATAAATAATACTGTGATATTTGATATTTACACTTGTCAATAATTCACATATATTTAATTTGACAAACTGAGTTTTACCACAAACATTTAATTTTAAGGGACAAAATTTACGTGACTATACGGTTCTTTCTCGGCCCAGGACTGTGATTTTTTTATTAACGATTATTATAAATATCTAATTTATAAATTTTCGCTTATTGTATATATTATTCCCGACGTTTTGGATTTTTCCATCCATATAAGAACTAAGGTTATTTTTATCTCAATGTTTGGAATAAGTTAGGTTTTTATTTAAAATTATGATCTTTCATTTTCTTAATTTTTTTGTTTTTCTTAATTTTTTTTTCTTATTTTATAGGAAGTTTATCTATTAAAAGCCTTGTATTAATAAAACATGCTAAAAGCACAATTGACCTTCGACCTATGCAAAATGAAGTAAATTAAGCCTTTAAGCCGGTAAAAGTACCACTGTAATATGTTCAGGTTTTGTTTTTCATTTATTTATTTGGGAAACGGCTATGTTAAAATATAAATATTCTTATTGAAGTTTGTTTTCTAATTCCGCCTCACATAAAAAAAAGCTTACTTTTGGGGACTTGATCGTCAAATCACAGGTAATAATTATTGGTTCAATATTCCTCAGTGACATTTTGTTTTTTTTATTCTTCCAAGGTTCTTAGCTCCTTTGTTTGTAACATAAAAGGCTAAACAGAATCAACTTGCCTCCTGGTGTTGTGAAAATATTTATTAACAAGTGTTAGGTTGAGGATTCCTTTAACGCTCAAAATTTTCTCCCCCCTAAAAATGAAAATTTTGTCATTCACTTCTTACATAAGGAGAACAGCGTTTTCCGTCATGGTGCTTCTCTTTATCCGCCTTAAAAACATGTTTCTTGATTTTATCATTTGAAACTCAACCCAGGGTTTATTTTATTCCTGCTTTTTAAAATTAAATTTGCCTATCAAAGGAGTGATCAGTGATTTCCATTATTTAATTTTTTAAATTTGTGTTGTTAAATTAAGTTGAATGTTTTTGGTCATTGGGGGTTTAAAAATTTATAATCAACAAAGGGTATAATATTGGTGCCAATACCGTGATTTCTAAAGTTCACCCGTTTGTAAATTATTTTCATTCAATACCCCGAAATTTTAATATCGTTTTAACGGGTTCCATTACGATTTCTTAATTTTTGACGTTTATTTAATCTTTCTTGTAAATTCTTGCAGTTGGGAATGCTAAATGGTAATAACTTTATATAATTTGTTTTTGTTATGTTGGCTTGCATAAAATATTTAACCAAAGTAATAATATATTCCAAATTTTTGTTTTAAATGATTGATCAAAATGGTCTTTGTAAAAAAAATTTTTTTATTTTATGCTTTAATTTAAAAAACCTATTAAAATTTTTAAGGATAAAATTGTGAACTCAGGCGTGAGGTTAAAAGGGATATACACTTTAATTATCTAAACTTTGTCATATTTTTGGGTAAATAATAAAACTTATTTTTTTCTTTTCAAAATATAATATTTCTCCACAATTTCCCTTTTTTCTTTAGTATTTTCTCATTTTCATTTTCAAAATTTTTTGAAAAGGAAAAAAAATTTTAAACTACCCTGTGAAAAATGAGGTTTTCTCCCAGCGTTGTTTAGGGGGCAAGTTACGCCTAATAAAATCTTTTAATCTTTAAAATTTTTCAATTTAACTTATTACAAATTTTAGAAAAAAATTAAATTTTATTTATTTTTTTTAATACATACGTACCTAAACTCCCCGATTTATAGTTCTTTCTGTTTCCAACTTTCGAGGTCAATTAAAAGGATAAGGGCGTTATCTCCTCAGACTTAATTTAAAATTTAAAAAATACCTTTTCTAATAATTATTAAATAAAGTTGAATAAAACATGGCGGTGAAAAGGAACGTTAAGTTTCTAAGGTGTGCATAAAGTGTGACGAAGCAACATAGCGTATTAAAAAAATACAAAATATAACGAAAGTTAAGTTAACTTTAAATAGGAACTGTTTAAATAATTACATTGCACGAACAAGATCGAGAGCGTCTCCAGCAGCGGTCCGACCGCACGTGTTCGCCGCAAGTCTCAAGCTCGCTTCGTAGAAGTCATCGTCCGCCGCCGTGAAACCGTCTTGCTGCGCCATCTGCGTTTTATGAGTGCACCTGCGCTCATAGAGCTTTTTGTCGCACCGCTGACGTAATCGCGGTGGAATTTATTGCGCTACCTCAAGCGGTCGGCTTGTACGCAGCTGTGTTTTGCAACTCGTTTGCATAACACAATTGTGTTGCTAGCCGCTTGTAGCTAAGCGCATCATCTTGTTTCTTAGGGTTATTTAATTCTGTTTCTTGGCCGAACAAGTCGTTTTAACGACTTAACTAGGCCACCGAACGTTTTTATATTCTGTTTCCTGTTTCAGAAGCAAGTCAGATACGCCTCCCTGCCGTAGCCGGCAGGGCGGTAAGGATTCTACGCCCGGCAACCGCCGGGACACACAGATTGCGTCAGATGACGCCGCAGATGTCTCGCCTCAGCTAGACAAAGACAGCCGCTACGATGGTCGACCGGGAGCTATCTACTCGCTTTGGTCTCGACACCAAGGCGATTAGAGAGAAGCTCGGCCGAAAAGTATACCTCAAATTAACAGACGCGATGCACATCCTTATCGCAGAACATTGTCCCACCGCTCCAACTCCCGCTGAAACGCCTGGACCTTCTGAGCCATTCCCTGTAGATGATAGCGACGACAATTATGTCGACGTTAGCATCTACACGGAATCGGATATGGAGGTCGAGGCCATCCAAAACCGCAAATCCGACGACGGCTTCAAAACCGTCAAATCCAAGAGGAAGCGCAAGGTGCGCACCTCATCACCCACACCCGTCCTTCCCGTCAAGGCTGCAAAGCCTGACATTCCCACAACCTGCCCCCAGCAGGTTCCCATCCCGTCGTCCTCCCAGGCGACAAAAACCATCCATCCCGCCGATCCCAGGCGCCCCCCGGCCCCTCGCCCCGCCCAGCCGTCCCAGCCTTCCCAGGCACGGCTACCTGTAGGGAAACGCCCACCGCCGATATACCTCCGCGAGAAGGAAAAATGGGTTGACATACGCTCGGCCCTATCCAATAGATATAAATTTGAGGCCTCTGATAGCAATCAGGGGATCAAATTACAATTAGAGACTCCCGACGATTTTAGAAAGGTGACCTCTTTCCTCCGGGAAAAGGAACACCAGTATCACACATTCGCGCTCCCGGATGAGCGCGTACTTAGGACAGTGGTCAAAGGGCCGCCTAAGGAGATCCCATGCGCGAGAGATAACTTCCGCGATTAAAGAATTAGACATTCCAGTCCTAGGGTACAACGATGTACCACCCACGCACCAAACGCCCTATGGTATGGTGCTAGTCACGCTCGAGCGCACCAAGGAAGGTAAGCGCATCTACGACGTCGAGCAGCTGTGTGGGATCGGCCGTCTCACTTTTGAGCGGCCGCACTCTAACGGTTTGCCAGGGCAGTGTCACAACTGCCAAGTATTTGGTCACGCTGCGCGGAACTGTTTCGCACGCCCCCGTTGCGTTAAATGCCTCGGGGACCACGGTACCGCATCCTGTCCCAGACCCAAGGACAAAGAAGTCCTCGCCACCTACGAACCTCCCGCGTGCGTTAACTGCCGCGCTCCCGGCCACACGGCCAACTACCTCGGCTGCCCTAAGGCGCCAAAACGCAGAGTTCCTGCAATCCCAAGGGAAGCCTCCTCTAGGCGACCACCAATCCCATCCAATACCACCGCATTCCCACCCTCCGTCCTTCCAACGCTTGGCAGTTCCGCCCGCGTGGCAACAGCCAGCGCCGGAGCCGACTCGAGCGCACAACGGCCCTCAGCCGCCTCAAAGAGCCAGCATGCTAGCCATAGCAATGGCAGCACTGGCAATAACGCCGCGTCCTTCCTTAAATCGCCAGATTTATTTAATCTAGATGAATTTAATCAGGCAGCAGATGAGTTCGCCGCGCCGCCGGCGACGCGATGGTTAGGTTTTCCTTCTTGTTAAATACAAGAATTTAATTACTGCCCTTAAGGCTTAGGTAGCGACACCCTAGCAGTAGCCAGACACACCCTACACTTAGAGTGAGGACATACACACAACTCATGACATCGGCCCCACCGGTGAGGTCGATAATTACACACCCTTTGCTATATGACACTGTAGCTTAACTATATTAGATGGAGCGTTGCTGGAGTTTTGCGCCACTTCTTCTCCCAGCGCCAACGCTTTAAGAAGTGGTAGTAAATTTAGATAGAGCTCTTCTAGCTATTAAATGATCATTGCAAAGCGTCTGAATCGAGCCGAGGCGTCGGCCCACCTGGGCAGCCCTCGATTCAGCATGCTAACGGAACCAGAAGAGTGACAACCAAGCCTAGGCTCCCTTCTGGGGCCCTTGGTGAAGTTAAGTCACTTATGAGAAGACGCGCCTCATGGCAACGGCCCCGAACCCGGTTATGTTCTAATAGGTTTCTTCCTCAGAGCACGAGATCCATCAAAAAAAAAAATAATACATTGTTCCAAAAGTTACTTTTCATTTTTGTTAAGTGGATAGAGGTAAAACAGAGTTGGTTAAAACTTACGGCACAGCTAGTGAAAAGTCTTTGTTCAATTAAAACGCCAGTCATGTTGGGCAAAGCGAGTGCGTCTTCAAAGCAAATTACCCTCGTTATTTCAAAGGATACATGTAATAGCATAAAGGTCGTACACAAAACGTTTTGGGAACAAAGTAGCTTTCTGCTTCAATGTCCTAATATTACAACAATAAATTTATTATAGCTACGAATGTTATGTTTTTCATTAAAAATTTACATAAAATAATAATCGACTCTGTCACCGCATTTTAAATCTGTGATAACTTTTAAGGTATATATTTCATCAAAATGTCGTCTATGGCACGTTTTATGTACATCAAATTAAGTCCTTTGTAATGAAATAACTTTCATGTGAACTTAAACTGTATTATGTTAAATGAGCTTTGAATGTGCTTGTGCGTTAGTCTCTCAACATGATGTATGCTATCGAAGACTTCATTCTTAACCAAATTAGAGTAGTACAATTATGTAAAACATATTTCATGTTTATATTTTAGAGTTTTGGAAGCCTTTGTAATTTGATCACACGAGGTCGGGATTGATGCCGGACTTTTTTTATTTTTCAAATACCTATTGAATTACTTATCACAAAATTATTTAAAAAATGGGACCAATGGAAAGCTAATAACTATAATTTAAAAAAACAATTGACAAAATCGGAGCGCTGGGAGCGGAGTAACAAGTTCCGTTGTAGATGATATGCCTTTACGAACCATAATATCCATGTACTAAGGTACTGAACTTAGTCGATCTTCACTAAGGTGATCATATGCCAGTTTTTTTGTAAGCGTTTTATTGACTAAAAATGTTTTATTAAAGATCCGATTGAAAGCTTATAAAAACAACAACATATTAATTTAAGGTAAATTTGATATCAATAGAAAAACTCAAAATAAATTGTATTATAATTATCTCCTGATTTAAAATAAGCTAATGCGTTTATAAAGAACTGATTTTTATCAAATATTTTATGCATTTATAAAAAATTGTAACGAAATAATAAGTTTCAACTGCGTTAAATATTTGCCAATGCAGTCAAAACATAAATAGTCAAAATATACAGTGTGGTAAACCATAATTGTACAATTAACTACATTTGAAAATCCATGTCATATCAATTAAAAATGGTATTAAGAAGCATTTAGGTTAATAAAAATATATTAGAGATTAACAACAGGCTATAACAGCGTTGGACCAGCGTGGTAAAAGATGGTCCAATAACCAAATAATAGGGAAGGCGTGCATTAGGGGAGGTTTATGTTCAGCAATAGACTATCACAGGCTGATGGTGGTGGTAGATAAAATATTGATTTAATTTTTGGCCAATACTTTAGAACATATCAGACAAACCAATTAAATTTATGAGCATTTGACAAAAAATGTAATAATCTGCTTAGAAAGTAAGTTAAACATCATGTTGACGCAGTTCAGCTGGATAAATAATTAGATTGTATATTTTTGACTATAAGAATAAATGAAAAAGAGACTGTGCTGGAATTGACGTAGGTATAAAGTGACAGTCTTATGATTGGAGCAAGTTGTTTTGTTGTAGTGATGGGCCTTACCGTTAAAACGAATAAGGCTTGCTTCGAAATCAAAAAAGTACTCAGAATGCAAATCAGTGCCGGTAGGGCCGGTTTTGAACTAAGTAAATTCAAATTATAGTCCTTACTTAAACGGCACAACCATATTATAAATCCTAACTTAATTTGTTGTTTACCTGAAGATGTTAAATTAAAACTTTATTTAATTGCTTATAACTTAATGACTAAACGAATATGTAAAATTAAAGTTAAACATAACATTTATGTAAATAACAATAGAACAAACATTGAGCCAGCATCGTGATAAAGTATTCAAAATAATAAAAGCAAACGGAATTCTGAAAAGTAGGCGGGTGTGAAAATACTTCAAATCCAATATCAAAAAAATTTCCGATACAAATAGAAATATTTTATACGTATTTTTTATTTTTATCGTATAATTCCAAATTTTTTTAATTATTCAAGGAGCATCGAATTACGCAATTCTTGTTTTAAACCGAATATTAAATTTCGACTTGGAAAGAATAATTCGTAAGTTCGAATTATACGCACACCCTTCCCGGATATCTTCGGAGTTGTGCCGGATGAGCTATGCTATTAGGTCGTTACTCGCTTCAGTAAGCGGCTCCGACGATGATGTGTACAGCTGTCCATAGAATCTCTTAATCTCACTAAAACATTTAGTCTATTGGATATGACAGCCCTAATATCGGTCTTCAACTTAGTGAACTGGCTTTGCCCGATAGACAGATCACTGACGAGGACTTCAGACAAGATTCTGAAGTCTTCGTCAGTGATCCATTCTATTGCTTCTTTAACACGTGATGTATTAATCTGACATATCAGAAGATGACTTTAGTCGCATCTTTCGTCTTGGATCCAGGAGGGTGAGCGTCGCAGAGTTTTTGGGTTCTAGTTTTACGGTTGTTATTATAAAACCTAGAACCCACAGAATGGACAATTTCCACGAGCTTAACGTTAATGTCGTCCACATTTTTGCAATTGTCTACGCATTGGAAGCGGTTGCTGAGATCGCACGAGACGGATGAAACGTGGACTTTAACAGACGAGACCTTGTCGGCCTAACGTTAAGATTCAATGTGCCCCTTACCAGTCGGTGTTTGCTGCTGTTTTGTGTCCTTGTAATCACAAAGACATCATTCAATACTTGGCGTTTGGTCGTCAAGATAAAGACCATCTCATTTTTTACGAAGCCTTCGGGGCTTATCCAGGTCAACTTTCTGTGGGACTGCTTTTCAAAGAAGGAGTTCATCATATACAGTCCTTTCCTCTCCATAAAGTCAGCCAGCTGTTACCCCCTTAGGTTCCGTTGCCCTACTCTAAAATTGCCCACCCCCAGCTCACCGTCTTTCCTTTTTCTTAGATTTGCATTAAAGTTTCCAATCAACACCATGTATTTTATTTTGGAGGAATGTATGGTTCGTTTGATATCCTTATAAATTTCCACGTTGAGTGTGTCAATGTCGGTGCATATACCTGTATGACCTTTTCCTTCGATTTCAACAATGATATTTATGAGAGAAGAGAGACAAAAACCAACCACCGGCTTGGAATACTTTTTCATCCTCCTGGTGGTAAAACTGGTTGCCGGATTCAAGAATTATCGTGACCTTCCTCTCTCTTCGGACTTCAAATATTACTATAATATCCCAACGCAGCATGTTTACCTCTTCTTCCAACTCCGTCAAATTGATTAAATATAGAAAAATGGTTGTCGTATTATCATTACTTATTGATCGAACGAAAGTATAATAACAAAGGACAACTTTAGAATACAGTTTAATTCTGATTTTTTCCATTTTTGAAGAATTAATACAATCAAAATAATCATAGACAGCGTTTATCAGTCCACTGCTGGAAATAGGCCTTTTTTGTAAACGGCAATCCCCTGCACTTCAGCCCCTAACTGGCTTAGCACGAAGATCACCGTCCCACCTGGTTGGAATTCGACCATTAGCCGAATTCTCGAATGTAGCCTCTACTGCCAGTCTTATTGCCCACCCGCCATCTGTTCTTCAGACTTCAGACCAGCCCACTGCCTTTTGAACGAGCTAATCTTTTGCACGATGTCGATGACTTTAGGTTCTTTGACGAATTTATCCGAAAAAAAACTACGAGCATGGCGCGTTCCATAGGCGGTTGAGCTACGGAAAATTTATGGACTAATCCTACCGTCAGAGGCCACGTTACTACTAAAAATTAAATGACGACGATGAAATGATAATCTTATCATTAGTGTGACAAAATATGTTCAATATTTTTTGCAATATTTCTTATAGATATTTATTATCATAAAAAAGCCACGTAACACAATTGTAAGTTTGTATAATATGCATTTTTATCTCGATTGTTTTACGTACACATACGTTATGTGTAACTAAATCAACCTTGTACATAAATTTCTTTGCCCACAACTTGCTACATGTCCCATCCAGTTTCACTTCAGTGTTGCAGCTTTTTCCTCTACGTCTTTGATTTGGGTGAAGGGCGTTACGTTGTATTTCTAACTCAGGCAAATATCTGGCTATGTAGGCTGATTCTGACTCAGGCAAATATAATGTCGTAATAATGTCATTGCCGATATTAAGACAATTTCCTTTCCAACCAGGTGTCAATTTGCGGAACACGTCTACCAGGGTGAATAATTTGGGTGAGAATCGTTCTTCCTATTTAATTCTTCTGAATAGAAAATAACGATCCGATTGACTGTAATTTAATTGCGGCGGTACTGTTTTGTAGAGATCTTTTATTACATAATTGAAACTTAATATACGTGCAGAAGAATAGAAATGATTTTTCTTGGCATTGTGATGCACATAACATAAATACTAGAAACAATCATAATTTAATTCTTCCTGCAACTAGAGCGCAAACAATAAGTAATACTTTTATAAGAAAATGTATGCGCTTTTACAACAAAATCCAGTGCGCGTTCGGAATTTACCTATTAATAAATTTTTAATAGATGTGCAGGGACGTTTATGTGTTAAAGGTTATTTTAATATAAATTGATATATAAATGATAACACAACCCGGTTATGTAAGGCGTGCAGGATAATTTAAATTTATAATACGTTTCATAGAACTATATATCGCTAGTATGAATGTTTATTTGATTATTTCAAAAGATAACAAAAAGAAGCCTGTTTTCTTTCGCCGGTTCGTGTCAGGTTACATGCGGCCTATTGTGAACCAGTGGTAGCGTCTTTGGCAATCAATCAGTGAGTGTTACACGTGTATATTGAATAAAGATATTTGATTAAACACTTTGGACTAAATTTATTCAAGCAGATTTAATATTTTTGATTGCATAGGGCTGTCAATATGCTATCGCGACTTAAACTATCGAATACTTTAACCTAATCTATAGATGCTCTATATTACAATAAAGCATTCGATAACCTTAAAATGTATATACACTTGCACAACCTAAGTTTGCAATTAAAAGTAAAGTGGACAGCTTACATAAAATGACCACCTAAAGTATCGAGAGACTCGTAAAAGTCTTACAACGTGAGCATTTTGCATTTTAATGCATAGTTTCTTCCACGCTGCCTGCACCTCTGCACTTGCTATGTTGGATGCCCGCTTACCCCAGAAGTAGATTAAAATTTTATTACAGCTTTTAAAAATCTTATGTTATGACTCAGGTTAAAATTAAAATATTATAAATTTATTTAATGTTTTTACTTTAACGTACCAAACAGGTTGTTGAAGTTACTTTGGTTTATGATATGATCAATCGTAAATTATCGCAATGACAAATGAGAGATATAAACGCTGACTGCACATTGAGTATACTCCGTCAAAACCTATGCTATAGCTATAGTAAGAAAAGATTTTCCGTTATAATTTTATCTCTCTCCTTAATAGCTTTAGTAATTATATATCTGTATATTATACAATGCCATTATTCATTTTGACATCTGACAGTAAACAACAAAGTTTCATATCAATGGATATGAAACTGTCACTCTTTTAAGACAACCATTCATGGACAAATCCGATTACCGAAGGAGTTTAACTTTCTTCGTGTGTCAGTTTTTGCAAATTATAAATATTTTTGAGATTCTGATTTTGTTATCAAACTGTTAATTCCGTTTAGTAGTTGAGAAATTAATCTTAATGAAAAATAATATTTTTGTTTTTGACATTTACCAACAACAATTTATGGACTGTATCTAAATTGTAGTTTAGGTTTTGCCTAGCGTATAGGTTTAAACTGTTACATTCTTCAATTATCATTAAATTTTTATAACCATATATTATAAATTTAATACAGATAAAATTATATTGACAATTTTGTTAGTCTTCAGGCAATTGCAAGGTTTTTTTATATTTATTTTTATTTAAGTGGGCTGAGTGCACTAGCCTACCTAATATAAATAAATAAATGAAAAATAATAATTTACTGCTAAAACGATGTAGAAAAAATGATTTTTCATTCCATGCGCATATTTGTTAGCACAGGAACAATTTTAAACGCAAATTAATTATTTATTCTATTTTTATTTATTTAAACTTTTTGCACAATAAAATGTACACAGGCGGGCTTAATGCCTTAGGCATTTTCTAACAGCCAACCTTAGGGAGGTTACGAAAATTCAGCGTAGGTGCGCTAGTAAGCAATAAACAGACTATAATTTACACATTGTGAAGTAGGATTAGAAAAACATCGTCATTTCCGATAGTAAAATTTTATCTAACATTATTTGGAGTATAAAATAAAACTACAAAGGTAAACGTAATATAAATAAATACGTATTGAATTATATTAACAAAAATATATACACGTAGACATACATATATACATATAATACAATTATATATATATATACATACACACAAATATAAATACATATATACACAAAAAAAAAAAACATATTTTAACGTTCAAGTGAAAATTACTCTACCGACGCCTCCTTCAAAAGACGTTTGCGCAATTTGCCTTTAAACTGAGCGTGACTTGTAGCCATTCTGATCGCAAGAGGCAGCCCATTCCACAGAAGAATAGATTGAATATGGAAAGACTTGTGAACGAAATCAGTACGGTGAGTGGGACCTAAGAGAAGACGGTTATTTGACGAACGAAGATCTTTGACGCTAGTTTCACTGAGATATTGGAAAAAGGACGACATATAAGTCGGCGACGAAGGAGTATTGAGAAAAGAAAAGAGAGTAGTGAGAGCCCTCAGCGTTCGTCGTTGTGGAATAGGTAGCCATTTAATTTTTGTTCGATACGATGACACGTGATCATATTTCCGGAGATTGAATACAAATCAAATGCAGTTATTTTAAAGCTGGTCAAGTTTATGGAGTTGATCTGCATTCAGGTGTAAGTAGCACACGTCACCATAGTCGATCAAAGGAAAAATTAAGGACTGCACGAGGTTTATTTTGGTTGTTACAGGAAACATGTTTTTGAAGCGATACAGGGATCTAAGTACACCTGTAACTCTTTGGGAAACGCAAGCTAAATGTTGTCTCCAACTAAGTGTGGAGTCAATTATCAACCCGAGGTTCTTTACACTATCACAGAAAGGTATGGTATGACTATTGAACTTGATTGGTGGAAGGCTGTGTAGATCCAATTTATTTAATAAACGTTGGCTTCCAACAATCATTGCCTGACACTTCAACGGGTTTACTATTATACCAAACTTTAAAGACCACTATTTGGTTGCAACAAGGTCGTCGTTTAACTTGTTCACTATTTCATTTATTTTGTCTGCGGTATCATGAAAGTACAATTGCAGATCATCGGCGTAGAGATAGTACCAACATCGAAGTGTATGTGTAAGAAAATTAATAAAAACAGAAAATAGAATAGGAGAGAGTATACCGCCTTGAGGTACGCTACTAGCGAGACTAAGCCAGTTTGAAAACAATTCATTAGCAAAAACAGTTTGTTGGCGTCCTCGAAGATAAGATGCAAACCAAACCAGTGCTTCAACTGAAACCGTTATGTGGGAAAGGATTGCTAAAAGGATGTCATGACTGACGACATCGAAGGCATTGGAAAAGTCTATTAATACCAAAACTGTGACTTTGGTATTTTCCATGGCAGCTCGAATATCGCCAGTCACTTTGAGTAATTAGGTTGTTACATAACACGAAGTTGGAGAACTGCCTTAGAACACAAGACTCGAGCACCTTTGAAAGAAAAGGAAGTATTGAAATAGGTCGATAATGGGATGGTAAAGAAGGATTCGAACACTTTGGAAGAGTACGAACGTAGGCCTTTAGCCACAATTTAGGAAAAGATCCGCTAGTGATTGAAAAATTGATGATGTGGGTAATTGTAGGAAGTAATTGCTCTAAGATACGGAAAATCATACGGCGCCCTATGTTATCGCATCTCATTGCATTTGACTGATTGACATGATCGATTTTTTTGTTTCTTCTAAAGACACTGGCTTGCTGTAAAATGAATTAATATTTGGGTGCGTCAAACCATTTAAATAAGAAATAGTATCGGAAGTAGTACAAGGATCCAACAAAGAAGGGTTGACAAAATGAGCATTTAAATCATCGAGAGAGATTGAACTTTAATGGTTTGATAAATGCGATTTGCCAATATCTAAAGTTCCAAGGAACTTCCAGATATCAGCAGAAGATGAGTTAGAAATATTATCAAGGATATGTCGGCGTTTAGCGTTACGTACCATCTGATTACACCGATTCCTTGCTAATTTGTATAGGGCCCAATTCTCTTCAGAGCGATTTTGTTTGAATTTTCGAAATGCATGGTCTCGACGTTTCATAGCGATCCGTATACCTCTGGTTAACCATGGCGCTGGAGGATGTTTAATGTTTACTTTCTTTATGGGAGCATGCTTGACATAAAGTTTGGTAACTGCGTCATTGAGTATATCGATTTTATGATCAACAGTTTTCGCAGTCACCAAAAACTCCCAGCTGATTCTTTCCGCATCCCGACAGAGTTCTTCAACATTAACCCTTTGAAAAAACGAACGTGCAGTACCTTAGGTTTGGTCTTAGGAGGTTTAATGATATAAGAAAGGAAAATAAGGTCATGATCAGAGAAACTTGGAGCAGGATATTGGCCATGAGAGGAGACTTTAGAATGATTGGATGTCAGTATTATATCAAGCCAATCAATGTCTTCATTAGAGAGGTTGCTATGGTGTGTAGCGTGGAGTGGTAAAACATGAAAACAGCATGACTTGATAACTTGTAGGAATTTGCAGGTACGGGAAGAATTAGGTAAAAGAAGATTGGTGTTAAAATCTCCCATAATGACGTGATTGACGTACTCCGAACCCAAAGATTCAAGAACTGATTCGAAGTCAGTGAAGTAATTAACATTAGGGGGACAGTAAATTACACCTATAATTATATTGGCGTTGTATCAGACATTTTTAGAAAAAGATATTCAGCAGTTGCTGATTCAGGGGAAGAGGAGGTAAGTACTCTATACAAAAGATCACTCCTCACATATATCGCAACTCCCCATCTTCCCTTTCCAGTTTGGTCGTTACGTACCAAGATAAATCCAGAAAGGGAATACAAGGATGATGAGAGATGCGGATTAAAAATTCTACTGGTGGCGGCATCTAGAGTCCGGATAAAATTAATCCATTCAGCGTCCAAACTGACCGCATACCAAAGTGACCATACCAGCTTTTATAGTGACTATGAGTGAAGTGTAATGTTTACGTTAAGCTGGCAGGTGGCAATAATATATCACAATCAATGTAACGTTAAATATTTATGAGGTAAATTAAGATATTTTACAGTGTTTAAACTAAATTTAAGAAGTAAAATTTGGAATATTTTGAATATTAATATCAATAGCTGTTTAAAGACACCTCTGGACTTTTTACCTGCTAGCTGTAATATAAAAATAATATGCAGGAGGAATAGTACATCCGAAGTATATCTAAAAAAATATGCAAAATTGTACTAAGAATCATACTAAGTAAAAATTTTAATTTAGAAATTGGTAATGAATGGCTTATAAAACAACCTAATAAAGTATAGTTCGGTACATAAATCAATACTACTATTTTGCCACAGCAAATGTTATGAAGTTATTAAAATATTAAATAGTAATGCGTAACAAAGGAAAAAGAGCTCAAGACATTAAAATATAATATTACTCTGCTAGATTTTAATGGTACTCATATATATTTTAAGTGTTTTTCTTTTAAATTAACCATAAAATAACGTTTTTTTTTAAGTAGCCATCCGCCCGCAGGTCTGCCAACGTAATAATTTTCAGATTTTTATATTGGATTTTTCTAGGTGTCTGACTGCTATTTTCACTATTTTACCAATTTAAATTTTCTTAGGCGTAAAACATATTTACGTTATACGTTTAGGGAAGTAATCAAGGCTTTAGTACACCATAAGAAGTTTTCTACCTTGTTAAAGAAATTAAGGCTATTTTCGAATATCCTATCTTCCTCGGTATCCCATGGCCTTGTTGAGGTTGAACACTAAGTTAGAATGACCTGGTGGTTTTAGTCGGTGTGAAGCGGACATAATTCTCAGCCTTCATACCGAAAATATAAGATTTTGTTTCTCACAAGATTGATTTTGGCCTTATGTACGCCTGTACGTATTGACCATTAATATTTTATTGCCAGTAACACGTATATCGCTAAAATATGCAATATCTTTAAAATCTTTCTACGCAATATTAGGACAGTTAGTCATTTTATTTAATAAATAAATAATGATCAGCTTATTGCATGACTATTCTTTTATTATATTAGTATTTTTTTACGCAAAACGCATCCGCATTTCCTCTTTCGCGAGGCTTATTTTAACTTAAAAAAAAGCTAACATTCTTCTTAAAAAAGGTAGATAAGTGTAAATGCAAAAAAACTTTACCCAGATTGCTTTCGCTTTCAGATGCCAACCTTGCTCCGATTCTATTCACGGTATATAATACATGAAATTCATTAAGAATTTAAACTTGTTTGAGTTTTACTAGGAGGTAATGTTACATTTTCTGGAATTTTGATAATTACATAGATCTAAAAACTTCGTTTAAAGGTAACGATTAAAAATTATAACGTCTATTATAGTATTACGGTGCCTTGTGATTAATCTAATTTATTTACAAAAATGTTACTTTACCAAATAACTAGTTCGATTTATAGACATATAATTAGGCTACTGTTAAAATAATAATAGTCATAAACATTTTTTTGGACTTAATATTGAAATCCCATTTATTTTTAATGAAATGAGAATAAATTCACTGAATGTAGCCAATCCACCCTGCTTTGCACGAGATTGAGTCGCATAGTTGTGATGGGTATTGATATTTAAAAAAGACTACTACATAGGTAACTTTGATAACAAAATAGATAGCTTAAAGTAGCCCAACAAAGCGAGGTTGCATTTGACGTGGTAATATGTTTACTATTAAAATAGTTAGTGGTTTTTTTAAGTTATGGTTGTTGAAGGTTAAAAAAATTTGAGTAACAGATCCCTATGCGGCTTTTATTTATATGTTACGATTACGTATTATTTACGGTAATGTCAAAAATTATCAAATTATTACTGACAGTTTTAACCACAATTATATTAATACTTTGATTAAACAGAGACCTAACCTCTCATGGTTAGGTCTCTGTTACCAAGTAATTAAGCTGGCTGCAGTACCATTCAAACCGGAAGGCAGTAGGGCGTACACGTGGGTTGCGGTAGAAACAGGCACCGTGGGCTGACACCAAGAAATTAGTTGTCATTTTAATGGGACCAAAAGAACTTCTCTTTCTCGATTTCTCTCTCGTCATCTCTCTCTTTATGTATATTTGATTGGTTACTTTATCCCCAACAGAAGTATCACTGTGGCAGCCGATAGCACTGATGTGCGTATACTACAGCCTGCTACCGCTCTGGGTGTTCATCGTCTGGAGGAATAAGTATTCAAGAAGGTCCTAATGACCGGATGGACTCCAGTCATATCGGCCCTGTTCATCAGCGGGTGAGTTCACTATCTTTGGGTTTATTAAATTTTAACTTATGCCTACAAAGTCAAGATTTATCATCATCTTTATCATCATCAGCCTGTGATAGTCCACTGCTGGACATAGACCTCCCCTACTACACCCCTACCCATTAGGGGGTTTTGGACCGTATCCCGCAACGCTGGTCCAATTCGGGTTGGTGGGTGGACCGACTTTTTACATGGTGCCCATCCGACGCATGGATCATCTTATTTTTTAGACAATTGGAAGATCGGCCCAAATGGCCCTAACCAACTAGGAAACAACAATTAATATTCGTTGAGTCCCCGCAGTATTCGAACCTACGACCTCCGGTTTCTAAGGTACACGTATATACTAGGCTAAATTATTTGTACTGAGTATTTTGTATTGAAATTCAACTTATTACATTAATGTAATTTTTTTTTGTTTAAAAATATTTCTTAAATAGAGATTTATAAAATATGTACCTACAGAGCAAACTAGACAATATTTTAGCAGCGATTGTGTCGATAAAAATATAGCAAAAGTAAAAAATGGGTGCGTGTACTTATGTACGCGCGTGAGAAGTTATACTCTTTGGCATCATTTAAAAACTAGAACAGAAATTGAATAGTACCATTAATAGTCATCAAATTTAAACTAAAAGAATCTTAGATTGATCTAAGATAACAATAATTATATATTAAAATTGAAAATTAATATATTTATATAATAATATATTATTAATAATATATATATATATATATATATATATATATATATATATATATATATATATATATAATTATATATAGATATATATAATTATAAAAACAAAATTTAGAGAATAATAAATATATAAGACAAAATTTGTACTAAATATTATAAGATTCTTAATTATAAATGTTTATTATTGATTATTTAATATCTTAAAAATAAATTTAATAATAAATTCAAAAATCGAATTTAATTTAATAGCAAATATTAAAATTAATATAATTTGATGTTCAATTTTAATTTTTCTCACAAACTTTTTATTAAATGTTTTATTAAATTTATTTCTTTATTTTGTGAATATTAAATAACAATAATAAGTATTTAACATTAACAATTTAATAATCTTTAGTGTTAATTATGTTAAATAAAAGTATTTTAATTTATATCAATAAATAATACATACGGATAGTTAACCTCAATTATATTGGAGCACTTGAAAAAGTATATAAGCACAATTTTTTTCACTAATATTCACAAATAGTAAGTAATATCAATCAAAAATAATTAAGATAATTAAAGATGATAGATTTACAAGAACTAATCATAAATAATTCGATTAAGAATTTATGGATTCACAAGACGTACTTTGATAAATCATATAACTGGTAGTTCAGCGCCATCTGTTGCTTACAAATGTAGAATTAAAAGAGATGTTGGCTTACTTGTACAGCGGTACTATAAATCGAAGCTTTGATTATGTATGACTAGAAGGCGCTTATCTAAAACTTATTACATAGATAAATCACAATGTTGATATATTAAATGAATAAAAATATTACCATTATATCAAGTTGAATTAACATCATTACAAATATTAATATATTTATATAATAATATACTTAATATATATATTTAATATAAATTTAAATAATATAAATATATTATTAATAATAATATATATATACCAAAAACGAACCTTAATCCTAACTCATAGAGACATTATGCAACAACTATCGCAAATAAAAACGACAACTCCATTATCACTACACAAAATCAACCTTATCACTATGTAATATGGACCTTATTACATTTTCACCGTTTTCATTATAAACTGTTAATTTTGTGTGACAAATCGTAAAATTTCACTCATCATTTTTCATATCAGCGCCTAAAGAAGTATAACTTCAAAATAAATATTTCTCAAAACCGTGAAGAGAAGAAATACAATTGCTGAAACATGATGAAACTATAATTGCTGAGCATATTGTTATTACATTTTGAATAGCACATATTTAAAAAATATGGCCCTACCTACTAACAACTTAATAATTTACAGAGTATACGCAAAAATGGCGAAGGGTTAAGATTACCGTATCTAAGAAATTTAGTGGGTAAACGAGACGTAACATCCTATGTCTCACGTAGGCAGCGCATTGGTGAAAACACTGGTATTGCCGATGTCCTTTGATGTTGGTGACCCCATTCCATCTGGTGCCGCGAATGCTCGTCTGTCATCGTTTGCAATTAAAAAAAAGTATTACTCATTTCTTAATTATATGTATACCTTAATTAGTTTTTTTTTTCAAGTTTTCAGCGTACTTTGCTACAAATATATGCAGATGACGTGACCCTGATTTGTAAATTTATATACAATAGTAGTATGTTATATATGAAGTAATAATATTTAGGGTAGGGTTAGCTTACGCTCATCCCAAGTCGCTTATATTGCGAAAGCCTCAATCTTGAAAACTACTGTTATATGAGAATCTCAGTTTAAGTTTAAGTCTCTAAATATTGCCAATATTATATATAATTATATATCTACCTAATAAATTACTGAACATTACAGAATACTATATGCTGAAAGCTGTAAAACAGCTAAAACATATAAATTTTATTGTAATTTTTATTAAAACGCATGAGGTGTACAGTTAAAAAAAAATACGATTCTAAAATAGGTGAAAAACAGGATATGATCAAAATTGCTATTAATATATCTAAACAATAAAATACAAAGAAAAAAATCGTAAAATGATGAAAAATATTTTTCTATTTCAATAAAAGAATATGTACGAAGATTTATGGGTTTATATAAACTACAGATTCGTAATTATTTCTTTTATTTACGCGATTATTATATCTACAAATTCGTATAAAAAAACAAAAAAAAACATTATATATATACAAAAAAACATTCGTACAATAAAATACTAAGAAAAAAAATCGTAAAATGATGAAAAATATTTTTCTATTTCAATAAAAGAATATGTACGAAGGTTTATGTGTTTACCTAAACTACAAATTCGTAATTATTTCTTTTATTTACGCGATTATTATATCTACAAATTCGTATAAAAAAACTTTTATTCGGTCATTCATATTGCAATTTATTGAATTTTAGAAAGTTACAAAGAAGACAATATTTCAAAACGTGCACCCATAAATATACTACTTAATGCACCTCAGTATTAACATCAAATTTATAATAAATTACTTTACATTACATTTTACAATAACTTGCTACGAGTGAGAAGTAAGCAATTTTAAACAATTATATTATCTTTTAGGAAAGATAAGATAGAAAATCTTACCGACAAAATAGATTCTCTTGTTACATAAAAAAACTTCAAACCGCTCAAACCTAATTTCGAATGAAACACTTGATCCATAAATCTTTGCATCTGAAAGTAAAACGAAAATTTATTTAGAAAATAACACCGGATGCAAGACTAGTTGTTTTCATGTTTGATAAAAGTTTATAAGCCATTTATCACTTTTAACCCATTTTTTTGAACCTCTGAGTACGTTAAACCTGTTTGTTATGAACTCGTAATGTACATTGAATAAACTTTACCGTAATCATTATCATTATTTTCCATTATGAGGTATTTGGACCGTATCCCACCACGCTGGTCCAATGTGTGTTATTGGGTGGACGGACATTTTAAATGCCCATCCAACGCATGTTTTTTAACAGTTTTAATAAATACTATTTACCCTGTATGCCTTTATATATAAATTAACATGAGCTCTGTCGACACATATCCTAACACGTAGAATAAATAAACTTACTTTGCGGTTATAAACTGATGCTGGTACAGTGTGCAAGACATTCAAAGGTTTACGTGTAAGTGTGTGATGATGGGCTAGCATTAAACAAAGTAGCGTAGGTCTTATTGCAGCAAACGATGTAGTCACCACCAAAAAAAATTACTGGCTCCCAATTTACACTGAAAGTTACAATTTAATGAAGTAAAAATAAATGAATAAAATTAAATAAAAAATCTTGATACACGTTAACTTCGTGCTTGCTTAGCTTCAAGTTATCGGTTGATGTCAGTCCATTGGACGACTGAAGGGATCTGTAAACAAAGTATCTTTATTGCATAAGAAATGTTGTGACTTCTATTTCACATAACACATTTAAAACGTTGCTATGGTAGAAGTTCTATGTAGTGTGCATTATTGTCTTGAACACTTTTATTGCTTTGCTACTAAAACAACAAACAAGAAAGTTACAAAATGTAAATTATGCAAATTTATTAATACTTACTCTATTATTTTAAAAAATTGTTTACACATAAACAAGAGGTTACTTGTAAATGATATAAAGATGAAAGAATAGGTTTATTAATTCATCTATCATCAGAACAATCTGTGATAACCTTGTATAGTATTTCTGCAGATCTGACCAAGGCATCCAACCTGTGTGCATGCTCTGTAAATAGGTTAAAAATTTATGTCTTGAGTCTATTTGAACATGAAATATTGCAAATATAAGTTTTTTATTAAAACTTACGAATTGTTTAAAAATACTTTTTTGTTTTTAATTATATAAAGGCTTTTGTTAAATTTAAAAACAAATCCTTTGGCATAGTAACAGCTTTAGATGTATTTAGTGGCTTTGATTTAGGTAGGATGAAATTTAACAAGTTTACTCTTTAGTATTGCGGTGGTCTGATTTCATGCGCCCTAAGCAGCAATTCTATTATATTAATATCCCTCTTGCCGTATTTTATTAATTAATATGGCATAGTGCCACGTTTAATTCTGCCTTAAGTTCTATAAATAATATGTGTCATAATATGAACAAATTATAAATATTTATTGCTTACACTTAATATTCAATAGTAATTGTATTTTTTAAATACCTTTTTTTGTTCTCGAAGTAATTGCTTGTTGAAATGTGTGAAACGTGAAGAAAGATATACAGTTGCGGACATAATTAATATATCTGTCAAATTTCCAAATACACCGCTTGTATGTTTGAAATCTAAATGAGGAAAGGAAGAAAACTTTATGATTATGAGTCAGATCAATTATTACTTTGTTTAAAAAGAAACTATCATATTTTTTTCCATTGTAGATACAACATTATAGACCATTCCTGGATCTGTTCAAGCAAAGAGATAATTTATCAGAGTCAGGGCACTAAGACTTTAATTGTAATTTATGCCTTATTATTATTATGAGCGTGCATAAAGTCTTACTAGTAACAAAATACCGAGACCACAGTTGAACGGTATGTGATCAAAAAACCAATTGTACACGAAGGTAAAAATAGATTTAATGCAGTAGTCACCACCATTATGATCCACTTCCTTCAATGAATATGCAGTATAAAGCAAATACATAAAGAATTCCACTAAAATCAAGTTGAGGAGATTTAAATTGCAGACATGATGTTACTTAATGAAAATTTTATATGTTTTTATGTTATTAGCAATAGATCCAGAATTAGGCTAAAGAAGCTTTACCAAGTAAAAGGTTTATAAACAGAAGCAATCTTAAATATTATAGAAATATTTAATTATCTTTAAAGTAACTGTTAAACAAGAATTTAATTATTATTAATATATAGAAATGTTTGTCTATTTAAATTGATCAAAAGATAAAGAAAGAATCAAAGAACAAAGTTCAAAAAATGTACTTCAACTTTTAGAATTATTTAAAAACATTTTACTTTGAAATTTAAAAAGCAGTTTAAATATTATTTATTAATTTAAATATAATTATATTAAATAAATAAATAATCGGAAGGGTAGGGATTACAATTCCAACCTGAACCTATTTTAACTGTTCTCGGGTTTTTTGTTATCAAAGGCCCAATTTATTATTTCAATTTTATTTTATTGTTTTATCTTTTATTAGGTGACACCTTCATCAGAAATTATCGACGATGCCGGGTATGGAGGCCAAAAGAAAACCTTCTTGGCCAATTAACCAAGGTTAAATTTTATTTTAAGTTTTTTATTTAATTCAAATATCTTTTATTCAAATAGGAAGTTGGATACACACGCTTATTGGATTGTCAAAGGACGCTACCACCGGTTCGGAATAGGACGCCCCAAACCTTAAGAAAGGGAAAAAGAAACCATGGGCCTATTTTATTCCCTTTCCAATAAATCAAAATAATATAAATTTTATTGGGAGCTACATTACAGCCAATTTATAGTACATTAAATTTAAAGCCTGGAATTAATATCCTTACCAGGATTGTGGTTTATTTTGTTAGTGAATTATTAATTGCCCCCAAAATTCGTCTTGGGATTATAAGGTTGGCCTTCAAGGTTTCTAAGATTTTACCTGAATAACCCTGACCCCAACACAAAGGGAAACTGAATTTGGAAAGACCTTCTGACTGATTATTCGTGTCCCGGAGCATGGGTTTGGGCCAATTTGTAAAGAGATTATTTGAAACCAGACAAAAAACCATTGGCCTAAAAGGAACAAAAACCCTTTATAACCGGGAAATTTGGACTTAAGAACAAGACCAATGAATCTTGAAGATTTCTAATAAAAGATGTTTGAAAATTTTATTTTAAACTGTTGAGATTCTTTCTTTCGGAATTGCCTTATTGCCTTATTTTTTATGAACTGTTATTTGGACCTTTTTTCATTTAATTTGGAGGCAACCTTAGCTAAATTATTTGTTTTCATTTTTTTTACCATAATGACAATTTTGAAATTGTTTTCTTTGGAGTTCACGTAGTTTTTGTTATCTTGTTATTAATTTTAAATTATGAATTTATTTTTTATACCTTTTACTAATAATTTATGGAGAAGAATAAAACTAAAGTTTTAAATTTATTTTAAATTTTTCTACAATTGGGATCCAAAGTAATGGTTTTAAAAAACCACCGGATCTCAATTGTTGCCGTTTTTGTATTGTAATTCAAAGTTAACTTCAAATTAATATTTTATTTAGATTTATCAGTATTTACAAGACTCTTTGAAAAATATTAAATATTTTAAGTTTTGAATAATTTCGAGACAACACTATATTTTAGTATTAAAAATTTAAAAAAACATTTGGTGTTTTAGTAGATAAAAATGGATTTAATAAAAGTCTTTAGGATTTCATCCGGGCCGTTTAATATTTTTGAAAGTTTAGGAAAATTTGGGTTGGGTCCGGGCTCAGGTATGACGTGATAAAACCATCTTTTATGGAACCAATATTAATATGCTTATTTGTTTTAAAAGAAGGTTACAGAAACTTTTTAAAACTTATCAACAAACCTTTGGAATGTTTATTAAGTATTTATCTTGAATATTCTTTTTTTTTCTGTACCTTCAAATTTGGACTATTTTACTTTATAATTGATTCAAATGACGTTTCTCCATTCTTGATTAGGCCCAAGCCAATTAAGATATGTCTAATAATTTTTCTACTTAGAACAAAAACGCGCAAAAATGGCTAATTAGTAGAAAAATAATTTTGGGATCAAATATTAAAATTTATTTAAATTCTCCACTTGACCAAACTACGAATTGGTTACCTAATAAGTTTTTTATTTTTAGACTTTCAAAAAAAATTTTGAATGCGGTATATTGAACCGAATGTTTATTGATCTATAAATGTTGGCCTTGTGACCAGGTAAACATCTTTGTAATTCCTGTTTTTAAATTATTTAAAGTGTCGGCGATTCAGATATTCAATACAGAATAATTTATTATTAAAAATTGACCAGCCCCCGTTATTTCCTACTATTTGGCGGGAGGAAGATGGTTCAATCCCACCGGGAAAACAACTTTGTGTTATCGTTAGGAGAATTTAGGCCGATCACCCAATTGTCTGGAGAAGATGATCCAGGTTTGGAGGGAATGCCGTTCCCACCCACATTGAATATCGGGTGGACAAGAAAACACCCCCAATGGAGAAGGCATGGGCAAGGGAGGACTTTTTTTTAATTGCCTATGCAGGGACAAACGGTCGGGACGGCAATTTGGATCACCAACGCCCGGTTTCCCATGAGACATGGGATGTTGTCCCTTTACCCAGTAAAAATCCGCCAGAGGCCTTTCCAAACACGGGAAACAAGCAGTGGGCCCACCATTTTGCGGTAGAAATAGGCACCGGTGGCACCCCCAGACGGTTCCCCAGGGTGGGGGATCTACCACCTGGAAATACCATGACCAGCAGGGACTAACGCAGGCTAATGATGGTGACGATGATACTTTTCCAATACAGAGGAAATTTCTTAAATTATTAAAGCTTACATAACCTTGTTCAAATTAAAACATGAGTTGAAATAAAGCCCTTAAAACATAAAATAATAGTCGGTTTTTTCTACAAACCTACAAGGGAAAAATTAAAAAATTTTTCTTTTGAAAATGATTGATGAAAAAATTCTAAAAAAATCCTATTGTTGAAAATTTATCTGAAACTGGGATAATAATTTAAATAAAAACAAAATATAATTCCACCCTTTTCAAAAAAATATTATTTGTAATTTTTTCTTTTTATAATTTTTTTTTATTTTGACTGCCTTCGGTTTATTAAAATTTCTATGGTTAAAAATGACATCAAAATAAAAGTTTTTTTAAAAGTTAAATCATCACATTTTAATTTTTTAATTACCTTACTTTATTTAAAGAATTTTATAAAATCTTTTAAATATTTTACAAATTATTGTATTAAAACATTTTTTCAATTATTTAAAAAAAAATATTGTTTACTTTTAAATATACTGCCGGAAACCCAAAGTGAGGGCGTTTGCTTTAAAAACCGGAATTCGGGTTGAATACTGGGGGGACCCAACAAAATTTTCTTTTGTTTTGTTGGTTAGTCCAATTTGGGCCGATCACCCACCGTTCGGAAAAGTAAGATGGATCCAGCGCGGTGGTAAAGAGGGTCCAACCAACCGCTTGGACCATGTGGTGGATATGGTCCAAAACCCCGATGGATAAGGGGGTTATTGGGGGTTCCGCGGTGACTATTGGTTAAGATAGATGAGGAGAACCAAAGTGGAGACTTGACAGGCAGAAATTGTAAATTCCAACATTAAGCGAAAAAATGATGGTTGATAACCGGAAAAGACCGCATTCTTTTTTAGTTTTAATGGGATTTGTACGTTCAGTAAAACAACCGGTTAAAACCATCAAAAGCCTTATAGGATAACCACAAGAATTTTAAAACAAACAAAGACTCCAAAAAATTATTTTTAAAAAATTTAAATTTTAGATTGTTTAATACCTTAATAAAACGAAAACCACTATAAAAATATTTTATTGCAACAAAAACACGTTATTTAGAATCAAACACAAGTATGGCCAAATTTTATATTTCATTATTTATGCTTACTGTAGTGGGAATGCAAGTTGTGTAATGGAAAATGAACTTAATTATTACCAACGTTAGTTTTTAATGGGAAGGTAAGTTATAAAAAATTAAAAACACTTTAATGTTATTGAACTGGAGCATAGAATTTTTAGTTAAATATGCTTAAAAAAACCCCCGCAAGAAATTTTAAATTCCAGAGTATCAAGAATAAATTTTGGGTAATTCAAAAAAAATAAAATTAAAAGATAAAATGTTTTATTTAGACTGGAGAAAATGGTAATAGTTTAGTCAAAAAGTAAAAAATATTGATATTCTTTTTCTACCAATTGAAAAAATAAACATTGTCTGGATTCCAAGCACGGGTTTTTGCTTAGTTTTGAATTGGGAAAAGGTTTTATTCGTCCAGAAAATTTTGATTTTTATATAAGGGATTAGGGTGTTTAATTTAAGAAAAAGAAAATTTATTGGAGGGCGTTTAACAGAAAAAAACTATTGTAAAAGTTTGAAACTTCCCATTCTGGATTTTTTTAACCTGTTTGAAGGATGTTCCAGTTGATTTCAAAGGATAACCAAAGCGTCAATGAAATTCCGTTAGTTATATGGGTTGGAGAAAATTTAGTAAAGAATTCCTGTTTTACCAAGTCGTAACTTTTGGTTAAAAAAATATGGGTAAAGGTTTTTTATAATCATTAATTACATTTGATAAAAAGGTTAAAAATAAATAAAACCCAGTTTAATAAATTATAAAGTTATTTTTACATTGTTTTTTTACGGTTATAGATATAGATTATAAAAAAATGTAGTATGTTGCAATTTAAATGATACTTAATAGTTTAATTATATACCAAATTGACTATGCAAATAATTTTATATTAATAAAAAATTAAAAATACCGGGGTTATTAGTTAATACATTATTTTTATGTTTCATTTTCACAGGGGTTCCAAGAAAGGAAAAAGCAAACAAGTTTTTTTTGGCTTTTAAATTAATATTCCGAGGATATAAAATCTTATTTTAAATTTTAACCTTAGAGCATCACAATTTTTTTTAAAACACTAAACAACGTTATCTTCTTTAATTTTATTTAAAATGTAAAATATAAAAATATTGCACCCTTTTCTGAAACCAGCATTTCAAGTTGTTGCATAAAGGACATTTAATGAAACCTACGGTAGAGCTTAAACTGAAACATAACTTATATTTTCCTTTAATAAGATAATTTGGGGTCCATGTTGGAGCAAGCGAGTTCTTATCCAATTTCAAGCGACAAGGGATACTCACCGTTTCACCGACGGATATTACTTAAACCATCGGGGTAAAAGGCTGGCCTTACCCTTATACAATAAAAAGTAATTGGGTGACAAACAAGGATTCACCCAGGAAAAGATTACAGATTTCCTTTGGTTCATTCCAGACGGGTTCGGGTTTGCGGGAACCGGTACAATTTGAGTTCAAAAGGCTCAGTAGGAGCCTACATTGAACAAATAATTTTTCATGGCGTATCCGGACCGATGCATATCTCAAAAAAATATTTTATATTTTAAGGATATTTTGCTTTTAATTTAACTTAGGTGTTTTAGGAGTGGTCTTAAACCGATCCTTTTTCCCCAAACAATTAATATAAATTTTTAAGACATGTTAATCAATAGCACGCCTTGATATTATAAATTTAGGTAAACGACAGAAAGCGCCAAATGACGTTAATGGGGTTCCGGGAAGTCGCCTCGGGTAGAGCAGGGGCAGAGGATAAGAAGATCCTGTGGAACGCCCGTTTGGACCCAAATTGGCCTGTGAACAAGGTTTCCGACTGAATTCGAAAGAAAGTAGGGCTCAGAGGATGGGTCAAAGCCTGTTAGGAATTTTGAGAGGCACAATTTTGTAACTGCTTGTTTTGCCAAGTTTTGCGGAATTAAAAGAAGATGGCCCAGTTATACAGTGTTTTGGATTGATGGAGGCCATTTGGAATTAATTCCACCAGGCAAAAAGGCCGGACAGAGAGTTTCGGATGAAAACCGATTGTTAATGCAAGTAACCTCCCCAAAGAATCGCCAGAAAAAGTTTCCAAAATCAATGTAATGACTGTTTATTCAAATAATATTTGATAATATTTTGTATTTTATAAACATATAAAAATTTGAAAACGTTGAATTAAGCAAATAAATTTTAAGAATAAGTAAATTTGTTCTTTCCAAAAACTAGGCCCGAAGAACAATGAAATTTTTGGGACAATGTATACTATACAACAAATTTCCTTGTGAAAACGTTCAAGAATTATTTAAACAAATTAAAAAGTTTAAAGGAACGTTTTCATGTAAAAGATATTATTTTGTAATGGACAGAAACACACCCTTGTCTCCCATAATTTTAAACCATTAAATATGATGTTTATTGAAAAATTTTTAAACCTAATGAAAGAAAAAAAAGAAGTCCCACTGAGTTTCGCCGTGGTTCTTTCTCGGGTTTGGAGGCCTTTATTTCCAAACCGGTGGTAGTTTTTTGACTATCAAAAGAAAGTTAATACCCAATCGAATAAAGATATTAGGACTTTGGACTTTGACTTTGAAGGCTTCCCAGGCCCAAAAGGAAAGTAAAAGTTTTAAAATGGACCAAACCGCCAGGACCCAAAGGCTGTTACGCGGTTTAAAACGGGTTTGGTTTGATTGCAAGGGTTGTTGCTTTACGTCCATTTTTTGGTAATCCACCGTTGATTCTTTTCTTATTATAGCGTGGTGGTCCAAAACGACAACCATTTATTTTATTAGATATTGTTCTAATTATATATTGTATATTTATTTATTATTATTATCCGGGTAGTAATTAATTATTTAATTATTTGAATTTTTGTGTATGTTATATTTTATGTTTCAATGTTTACTGTGATTTAATGTCGAATTAAAAAAATCAAAATAATAAGTAACCTTGCAAATTAATATTCAACCAAAAATCACTAGACGAGATGTTATTTTTTGGTTGGTTAATTTAAAAATATTGTCCAAAAAGGATATAAAATTACAAAGTCGATATTCCTATAATATTATAATCACAATGCCCACGGCTTCCATAAATCAACAATAAATTTTGTTCTTAATGTTACTTTGAAATAGGATGATAACCCTATTTTTTTCAACCAAAATCAACAGTTTTACTAAAGGGTCGGTTTATTAGCATTAATTATCGTAAGGAACCTATTTGGTATCAACATTGACCACCGGTTTTTCGAAATAAATTGTCTTGGACAATTTTACGGGAAAATGGCCATTTCAAACGTGAACGATGAAAACGACAGTATATCTTATCCAATGTCGATTTCAAAATTCGGGATAAAACAAAACCCTTCATTAAAATCACTATTAAAGTTTATAAAATCATTGGAACATTAGAAGGTTGATATTGATAAAATTAATGTTTACGAACATAACATTTTCAGGATTTTATCAAGAGTCTAAAAAAAATATTCAAAACTGGACTAATTGGATTATATTCCAAAAAATGGGAAAAAGGGTATTATGGGCTATAATTATTGGTTTTGTTTTAATTTGCCAGAAACTTGTGTTATCTGCGTTGTTTACATTAGCCTTTTCCAGGGCACAGGGAATTTTTTTTAAATTGAGCTTTACAAAAATTTAGGGTAACCATAGAGCAATGCCTCCCATATATTTTGGGCGGCAAGGGATTAAAAACCTTTAAATAAATTAAACCCATTAAACCTATAGGAAACCAGAAGCCATTCTATCCGGGGTCGGAGATATACAGCCGAATGAAACTATCCCTGTTTCGTCTATAGAAAGGTCAAGACACCATGGTGAAGGCACCAGGTAACCCAACTTGACTTAAAGCTTATTTTTCCCAACAGTGACCCAAGAAAATGTGCGTTCTAATGCACTGGCCGGGGCCCTAAACATTACCAATAAGATAGGCAAGAATTTCGTCTAGAAAAACCCACTCCCTGTTCTCAATTTTAAATCTGGTCCCAACCAAGCTAGATTTAAACAAAATGCTGATTCAAATTTGAAATATATTGAAACCACTTAATGTGGAATTTCCAAAAAAATAAGAAAAAAAAGGTGTTTTATGTTTTATCAAGCCTCTAATCGGAAAGAAAACAAAATAATATTTCATTTTAGGGAGCATTCTTTAGCAGGTTCAATATTTTTCGGCATATTATCGCGATTTTATGGAGGTTTTCAATTGCTTGGAAAAAAACTACTGTTTTGGTTTCGGGCTGAACCAAATTTAAAATTATATTTATACCAAATATATATGTTAAAAGAGAACTGACTTTGTTCCCGTTTATTGCCCGTGATTAGGGTAAAATATTGTAGGCCAACGTAAGTGTAAAAGTTACTTTAAAATTAATTGTTTTATATTTTTTAAACCAAAGACAATTTCTCGCAATATAGGAGCCGTTTGACGCGCCATTGAGAACTATTTCCAAGTTTCCTTTTGATATATATCTTAACACCTGAAAAGGAAATTTTCAAAATGAAAGACTTATGCCCTGCCCATATATTATTCTTTGCCATGGGACATCGGTTCCCTGACTACCAAAAAAAGGGAGCGGCAACAATTGGAGACCAAGGGCGTTCCCACTAGCAAAATATAAACGCAGAAAAATAACCAGAACAAGGGAAATTTAATAATAATTGATAGACACAAAGCCAATAACATTTTCGCAATTATAAGTGGCCAAGTGGCTCGGCAAGAAACCATCCCTGTTGTTTCCGGGCCAATGCATTTTTAAATTATTCCTTAATTACCTTTAATATTTTTATCAAAATATCATGTAAAGAAACGTTTTTTGAAATAGAATGTTTTTTAAATGGAAATTTTTATTTGAATTGACAAAGATCCTTAAATAGGTTCAATTTATAATTATGACTTTATTAAATTATCCAAAGAATAACAAATGGAGAACGACTTAACCCAAAACTTTTTATTGTCTTTTTTACTTGTAATTTCAGCAGATTTTTAATTTTATTGGCATCGAGGTTGTTTTTAAATTGGGAAGCTTTAATTTTAAAATTAAATATTTGTTAAACTTAATTGTTCCAAAAATAATTTAAAGAAAAGGTTCAAAGCATTAACATCTATTATTTAAAAAAAGAAACAAAAAAATGGGGAACTTTGGAGGAAAGAGGTTACCCGTTTTGGTTAAATATATAACAAAACATAAGCCTGAATTAAATACCTCCTTTTTTGGGAAGTAGATGTCTATATATATTTGTTTAATAAAAGGCTGACAAATTTTATGTTTGGAAAGAGGAAGGAGATGGGGTTTTTATCGAGGATACCAAAAAATTTATATTAGGGAAGCCGAATCCGTCCTCAAAAAGCAAACACGAGCCGGGGTCGAACTGCAACCGAATGATCCCAAGGCGTTTTTTTTCCAATTCAAGGGGTTGTTATTACATTTTCATTGTTATTTTTATTACCTATCATTTACCATCGAGGGCAGCCCTTTTGTCTATAATTCCCGGACCGCCCTGAATCTTACCCAACCAACAGAACCCCTTTTCCGAATTGACTATAACCCCGAGTAGCGTTTGTAAGGCCAGGCCCTAGCCGGGTTTTTGAAAAGAAAGAGACCGTTAACCCTTTAACTGATTATGTTCTTATACGACCTGATTTGGCCTTTAAAATACTGATATTATCCTGCTTAGGCCAAAAGTATGGGACGATGGCACCACCACCTGTAATCCGGGCACAACATGATTTATTTGGCCAGGATTTACAGCCCATTAGGGGGAAGTTACACGGCTTTTGGATTTTTGGGCTGACCAGGGTCCCGATGACAAGCCCCAACACCAAGGACAAATAGTTTTCATTAAACCGGGTGAAAAACCGAGTTAATATTATGAATCAAGGGGAAACAGAACTTGGCAAACCGAGTTCAGCCAATGAAAGACCCCTAAAGATGGAAAAAAAGTTGTTCAAAAAATTGAAAAATAATTTTCCCAAAAAAAACATTTGGTCCGTAATAATATTTGGTTCTAAAGAAGAATTAAGAAATTGAAGAAGACATAAAAAAATTTTTTAAAAGGACTTATCAAAAAAAACCGAACAGATAAATTTGAAAATATTATTTTTGGTGAAATTATAAATTATTGCCCACAACCAAAAGAAGAATGTACGGGTAAGAATTGGGGGTGTATGTTTTTTTTTTTTATTAACTTATAACCCGTTGCTCCGCCCTTTGGCTCCAAATTTGTTCTATTTAAATTTTTGATTTTGGAAAAATATTTTAAGTATGATGTCTGAAAACTGGTTTTCATTGTTCACTTGAAAGTGCCGGCCGTTATATATTACGATCCAATGGTTTTTAATTTAATGCAAGTGATTTTTTTTATTAAATTAATGAAAAAAAGGACCTTTATTCTGGGTTTTGCAACCTCCATATAAATTTAAAATATTAATAATGAATCCAAGGAAATTTACCTTTGTGGTAAGGATACCACAAGAAGATGGAAATTGGCACAAATGAAGTCCAAAGTTGGTTTTAGAACCTTGATGTTTAGTTTTTACTCCTTTGGTATTTAAGGGTTCATTGAATTTAATTCAATTCCATTTGAAACTCCTAATACAACAAATATTTGTGGAAAGGAAATTGGGACTTTTTCACATTAATATTGTAACCACAACCCACTATTCAAACCCTATGGCAATAAGGCAACAAATAGGTTGAAATTTAAACAGATCAGAGAATGCCCTTTTAATTAATTAAAAGCTTTTATGCAAAATATATTTTCTTATTCCAAAGAATCTTTTTTGTTTTTTTTATTTGGTTGGTACCTTTTGGCATCAAAAATACTTTATTTAAATGAACCACAGCAAACATAACACCAACCAATTAAAAGGATAAGAATTGAATAGGACTACAATTTATTGTAATAGTAAGTCTATTTTAAATTCTATTAATTAACAAACGGGTTTATTTAAGGGTCAAGGAACAAATTTAATTAATTAAGAGTTACACGGTCATGAACCACATACAAACATAATTAGGCCACAAAAGTAAAACGAAAAAACTTTACACGAATTTTTACTTAGCTTCCCAACCCATTATTTTTTGGTTTGGCCTTCACAAGAAAATTTATTTTTAAGATGAGTATCGATTTATCAATAGGAATAACAGTATTTATTTTAAAAAATTAAAATTATTTTTATGGAATTTAAAGATTTAATAATAATCTTTTAATGGGATTAACCTGATACGAAGATTAAAATGGACTTGAAAAAATTGGATCAAACAGAATTCCTATCAAAAAGTTTCTGGCCGGTGAAGAATTTTACTTGAAATAGGCTTGCCTAATAATTGTTATTTAATTTTGTTAAAGTAAATAAGCCAATTTTGGAAATACTAGATCGATTCTATAATAATCTTTGGGAAACTTGAGAGGCCCATGGTTTCAAGCCAAATGGTGGGGTGGAACAAAATCAGTTGGGTCTTGTTGATCGTGTTGTCGAAATAAAAATTTATATTTTATCTGGTTTACAACTTTATTTAAAACGGTATGTCGTCAAGAAAGTAAGATAAACCTGTAAAACCTGGATTTAATTTTTTCCTTTGTATTTTCCACGTTACATTTTCTATTTCGTAAGGAACGTCAGTGAACAAGGCTCCGGATCATGTGTTTAATAATCCTTTTGTAATTTTTTTTAAAAATTTATTCAGTTATTGTAGTCATTACATTTATATCAGGCCTTACGTTAAAAATATAATTCAGCAAATTTTATAATTGGAATATTTAATTTTTTGGCTTAGCAAAACTATAAATAAAGTTTTGATAGATTATAGCACGTTTAATTACTAGAAGTTATTTAAAATTATATCCAACGTTTTCATGGTCTATTGTCAAAAAAAGTCAATCCTTGACCCAGGATTAGCGAAAAATAGTATTTTGATATACCAAAAATTAACCTTAAAAAATTTTTTTTGGATCAACTGAGTTGGATCAATCTGTTATATTAACTCTCATTGGTTCTTGTTTCGATCTTTTGTTGTGTTTTTTTCCCCGGCCTTGAAATAAGAGTGTTTTCAGGAGCATCTTGCCTACTTTTTAAGAAATTGTTCTTTCATCCGGTTCTTAGTAATTGAGGGTAAAAGTTAATGTATAAGACAAAAATATAGTAGATTGCAAAAGTGATAAACCTAAATATTAAATAAATATATCTATTACATGTACTTTTTTTCTTTCGGATTAAAAGACCTTTAACGGTGTTTAAAATGTTGCATTGCCGATAGGGTTTTTTTCTTTAACAAGGAAAGTTTGTTAAGGTTGGTACAATTTGAAATGTTTATATTTAAGTAATTAAGGTAATAAACCTGATGGGGATCAATGAAGGGATGCAGATTAGACAGATTAAATACATGTTTTTAAAAACCGGTTAAAAAAATTTAAATTATTGACTTGGACAGCAAATTGATGGAATAAAATCAAAATGTCAACAAAAAATAAAGAATTTGCGCGTTGGATTAAATGTAACATATCAAAAAAACGGACCGAAACTTTTGAAATACAAATTGAATGTTTTGTTTTGGCCAATCATTCTTTTTATGGATTTGGCAAGGGAGAGCAGTCGGGGCCACCTATGGGGGGTCACCGACACCCATAGACGGACAATACCAGGGTATCGCCGACGCGCTGCCTACCGTGGACCAGGGGTTTCTTGTTTACCCAGAAAGCAACGGGCCCTTTTAAATTGGAACGCAAGAAGCCCAACCTTACTGCTTCTCCAAAAGTAGGCAATTGGCATTCTACCCGGACGGTCCTCCCGAAAATAGGGACCACCTATTTTGGAAATATAGGTATATGGGTTTAAAACATCTTTTATTAATTTAATTGTTAAAAGGTTATTAGTCTTAACTTTTAATTTATTTTTTAATTTTAAAAAATACTTTGGCCCATGCAAACGCAGAGGATTTTATTATAACTTTCTTGTTAAATTAGGTTTAGATGAAAAGAAAATAACTTCCTTCAAAAGTTATTTTGGACCACCTGGGGATTATTTATTCCTGATGAAAAATTGGTGTTGCGGCGAAAAACAATTTTTAAAAAACTTTATTATCCATTTTTCCTTCATGGCAGAACGACTTGGTATCGAAACCTTTAAAACCCCAGGAGTGGTGCAAAACGCGCCGCCTACCGTGAGACATAGGATGTTAAGTCTGTTTTACCCAGAAAATTTCAAACAGTTTCTTTGGCCAGAAACCAAGAATTTTCGCCATTACTTTGGTGGTGTAGAAAGGCCACTAATGTGGTAACATCCTGGGCCCTCTGGGGAGGCCACCACCGTTATTATAGTAATAGATATTAAATTATTCGAGAAAATTAAAATGTTTATTAAATTGAAAGGAGGAAAGGTAGTTTTTTGTTAAGCAAATATCGGCAACTCAGTTGAAAAAATTTTAATAATTTGATTAATTTTATTATTTTACCCTATCAAAACCAAATCAAAATCTTAATTATTTTCTTTTATTTACGGGCCATTACATTTCAAATTCCTAAATTTCGGATTTTCCCTTGGGCCTTATAATTACAGTCTGCCCGGATCATTAATTGGAATCCATTAATGAAGATTCCACTGTCGGGAATAAATATGGTTATTTAACCGAAAACCCATAAATTTGATATTTCAAAATCCAACATTTAAAGTTGAAATTTATTTAAGTATTAAAGCCATTTTGAAGGACGATTATTTGAAATTTAAGCTTCTTTCGTTGTTTCTTAAAAAAATTTCAAAAGTAAATTAAAAAAACAACCGCCTTTATTTTATAAGAATTTGAATATTAATATTGTTCCGTCTTTAATTTCAGGTTCCCAATTATCAAGAGAGCTATATTATTACAATATGATAATTAAGTTTGATTTTATAAGTATTACAATAGGTTTGGTATAAATTTTATTATAATAAAATATCATGTGTTATAATTTAATTAAACATCAAGGATTATTCTAAAGATTTGGTTGTTCTTTATTTTTATTTAAAAACCAAAACAAGGTTATATATAATTTGCTTTGTTTTGTAATATAAAGAATATATTTTAATGTTTTTCCTTTGGTACCATTGAATTGATTTATCAAATCAAAAGATACGAAAGAAATCAATTAGGGTAATAAAAAAATAACAATTAAAAAATGCAGCATATTATATTAATAATTTTCCACACTTCCCCTGTTTGGTTTTTTTTGCAAAACCAAAAAAAAAAAGACCCGACCAAAACTTTGGTCTTTCGTAAATGGGATAATGGAATTTGTTTCTTTTGTGAAGGACTAATTATAAAAGATATCCATTTCATCTTTTTCTATATTTCAAAACAAATTTAACAATTGGTTTGAAAACGATAATTATATGATCTGTTCTTTAAATTTAAGAACCAGGAAAAAAAGAAATAGAATCGGTGTTTTAATATTTTGTTAGTATATATTTTGTTATTGTTTAATAAATTAGTCGTTAATTAGGTGAATAAAAGAAATTATGTAATTAATAAAGAAGTTAAAGGTTATAATTAAATAATTGGTAATTTATTAGCAATTACTAATTAGCTTGGCCAAGGCAAGGAATTGTGGGTACTGGAAATTGAGTGTTGGGATATCGTCAAACTGTATGGCACTGACTCAGGTAAGACCGCCCCAGTATCTAAAAATTTATTAAAAAATATGTTTAAAAAAACAATTTTGAATAGTAATTAAATATTTTTTATATTCTCTCTTTGAGGAAAAGAAAGGTTAATCAGAATGAATGGAAAGAATGCTTGGCATTTTTTTGGCTACAGGTCGTTTCCTGAACTCCGGAGAACTGCAATCACCGTAGAAGTTTCCCACCCAAGGCCAGAACAATAGAAAGTTTTTAGAAGGAAAACAAGAAGTTGATCATCCTCCGTACAGCCTTCGTCCTGAGGCCCAATGATTTTCCTTTTTCCTTTAGAATAAAGAAAAAAGGGTCAGAGATTTTTCATCACATGAAGGAGGATACAAAACACCCATTTTGGAGACCGGAAACTTCCAATGGAATGGTTGCTTAAATGATTGGTCCATCAAGGAAAAAATGTGGGAAATTTTGTGATTTTTTCGAAAAGCAATGAAAATTTTAAATATTTATTTGGGTCACTTTGATTCCCCAAACATTTCAGGCTGCCTCAAAAGCTTTGACCTTAACTGCAAAATAGATTTTATATTTTGACTTTTTTGTTTGTTATGATAAAACTATAGAATATGTTGTTTGAAGAGATATGTTAAAAGTGTATTAATAAAACCAGAGCTTCCTTGACTAATTTCAAAAATATCTTTATTTCTATTGCTTTTGCCGGAATATTGGTAATTTTAAATAAAATTATTTTACGGATTTTATCGGTTTATTTTACATTTTAAATTTTCCATTTGGAACATTTTCCAGCGGCTGTGGTCAGGGTAGACTGGAGATGTCAAGGTCCCTTTTGCCAGTGCTGAAGTTGGACCATTTTAATTAATTTTTTTAGTCTGTACCTGACCTATGCAAAATGAACTGGTTTTGGTTTTACAGTGTCAGTGGTATTTGGGCTTGGGTTTAAATTTAATTTATTAATTATGGGATCCCCAGGTGGTAAAACCCCAAACCATCTTCTCTATTGAAAATTTGATGTTTTCAATTCAAAGCCCTTCAGGATCATCCGGGAATTGGTTTTTAAGCGGAGGATTTGTGGTCGATCAAACCATGTAACGGTTTGGGTGGATTTGGATGGTCACACACCGCCGATTGTTGGGTTTTTTTGTTAATGCCGCCAAGGGTTCTTCACGCGGGTTAATTTTTTTCCAGATTTTGAAAACTGAATTTTATTATTTTGTTTTATTTTTGATTATATTGGTTGGCTTATTATTTACACAAAATATTAATACACAAATACCAGCCCCTTACCTACTGTCCCATTTTATCCAAGATTTTAAAGGGTTTGGATGAAATTTACCATCTTACCATATGATAAAAAAATGCA